>JAQIVZ010000186.1:0-94449 GCA_034700945.1 Arrhopalites spinosus | reverse complement strand
CCAAATGTCGTGTGACCAATTATGTGGTGTCCAAATGTCAAGTGACCAAATATAAAATGGCCACATGTTGTAGAATCGCCTTAAATGCGCATGCTATTAAGTCCCAAAAAGAAACGAAATCTACGCATGAGATCTCAAGTTTTTTTTATTTCTATTTCTATTTCTTTTTCCTTATCTTTTTTCTGTGCAACTTCTCTACTAATGTAATTAGAGATAAAAATGGATGGATGGATATCTTTGTCAAATCTGCATAGAGTATAATTGTAATTTCCATTTTATCTCTTTTTTCCATCGTATCAGAATAATATTTTTATACAGTTGGACATTATAATATTTAGCTCACATTATATAATCATCTGTAGTATAATATATTAGACGAAACAATCATCTGAGTCTTAATTAATCTAGGATGTCGATTGAGATGAGTTTGTATTGCAGCTGCTTTTATATCAATTTTTTGTTTTGTTTTGTTTTTCTCTCTTGTTTTAATTTTTTTTTACGAAACTGAAGAAATGGCACAATGTGGAGCCCCCATTTCGACTAACACTTTGTCCAGCCATTGAAGAGGTCCGTTGAGATGAACTGTGGAATAAAAATAAAATCAAAATTATTTGGGAGCTAATTAAATTTTTTAAAATAAACTCTAATGTGTGTTTAAAATACATAATTATTTTTTGTGGAAGAAAATTGGTCACTAATTGAACTTAGTATTTAACTTACCCTCTATCCAACACGGTGTGCTTGTCACGTCCTGTCGGTGATATTCCGCTCCCCAACCTTTGACGAAGGACATTCTGTGAATTTAAATGAGAATAACAAAATAAGTACAAAAATTGTCATTCATTTATTATTTTAAATGATGGATATCTTAACCTTGGCAGTACACGTGTACTTATACATTAAAGGTTAATGCCGGAAATTGTAAACATGATATGTAAAATTAAAGTATTTATTCAGGAAAAAAAATGACAAGAAAGAATCACATACCGGATTGTACACATTTTGGTCAAATCGTAAACAGCCTCGAAACCTACAAAATAAAAATAAAGAAATTCATGGCATAACTTAATTTTTCAGTATCATAAAACGTTTTTGAAAAAACTTTTTGTCTTTGTTCATAATTCTATGGTACACATATTTCATCCTGTGAATTGTCATGTCTTTCGATATTCTAATGAAATGCTCAAAAAAATGTCTTACCATGATTGACAGATTGGCCAAGAAGTGTGGCAAATTCACGATTATTGAAGATCTTCAAAGAGCAGCTGGGTGGAATTTTACATACTGTGCTGGGATGAAAACCATGGCTGTGATTACAATTACGAGATTGAACAAAAATTGCGCTGTCGGATAAGCACTCGGCGTAAACTTCCCCACCAACATAAGTCAGCCTCACACCTTTTGAATGGAAAAAAACACAAGAGATATTTGACACATTTGTTAAAATTTATGTAACTGTGGAATGTTACAAAAAAGACGACGTGCTAGCTGCACACTGCATACTAAATTATTCATTTTCTTCAAAACAAAACAATTGACAACGAAAACAAAGTGTCAACAGTCACATACCTTTGCCAATATGTCGTCTTGTATTCTCTATCGTTGAGTTTCGATTGACGTTAGATAACTGGCCAAGACAGAAGCGGTCCAAATTGTTACTGGGATTTGTAAATCCATCCACGGTCACGGTCTGACTATGACAATTGTAGACCTCCCCAACTCGACTGTTCAGTTCGTAGTAGTAAATTCCGGCCCAGTAGTCAGGTTCTTGAAATGAAACGCTGTAGAAAAAGAGAGAAGAAGAAAAAGTTGTTAAAATTATTTTAATTAATTTAATTGAAACATTCAACTACACTTCTTCATGGAAATTATTTGCTTACCATGCAACGTCAGGTGGAATAGTGTCCATACTCGATTCTCCCATGGGTCCTTGTCCATCTGAATTTAAATCAGTTAAAAAATTATTATAATTTATAAGTAAAATACTTTAAAATTGAGAAATAATTGTTGAAAAATAAAATTACCTGCAGAGAGTGTTGGACTGTAAGCTGGAGGTGGACTCTCAGCACAAGAATTTGTTGTGTATGGACTGTGTGGCTGAGAACTTCCTGGACTGTTTAAAATTAAAAATTAAAAAAAATTAATTTAACATAAATTATGTGTACTACAATTAAAATAATTAAAAATTAATAATACTTACGATTCTATACTTATTGGTGGTGAATTAGGTCCGTTACTACTTGCTCCACTGAAAAAAAAGTAAAAACAAAGTTGATAGTTATTGTCTGCAATCAACAATTTAATACCTCATAAAATGGAGGAATTTCATACATGTCATAATATTGTGTGTGTGTATCAAACAAGTGGCAAATTAAGAAAGAATATAAACACATTGATTAAATAAGATGACGACATTGATACAAAGTCAAAGAGGAAACTAATAAAAGGACACACGATGGGACATGATGATTAAGAATATTATACTACGTAATAAATTCTTTAGTTTTTTTGATATCTTGAAAATTAATTAAATCATAACTAATGTGCATACCTTGTACTAAACCCGTTGTGAGAATAAGCCACATTGTGTGGCATGGCAGCTTCTGAAATTCCAGAATAAGCGAC
The DNA here is from genome assembly GCA_034700945.1 of Arrhopalites spinosus. Lineage (NCBI taxonomy): Eukaryota > Metazoa > Arthropoda > Collembola > Symphypleona > Arrhopalitidae > Arrhopalites > Arrhopalites spinosus. The sequence continues at coordinate 91,824 of JAQIVZ010000186.1, read as the reverse complement.
AAGACCACCGACAAGTGGGGCAAATTCACTGTGCCTTGGCACAAGAACGGGTGGGAGGACGGCAGGACTTTCAACTCTTTTATAATGGTATGGATTGATACAGACTTCTTTTTGCTTGGCTGAGAAAGGAAATTGACAACAGTCAAGGGCTTTGAGCTCATGGTGTGATTGGAGGTCAGGCCAACGCCAAACTCTGTTTTTTTTAAAAAAAAGAAACAAAACATAATTTTAATTTATGAATTAATTAATTAAATTTCAAATGGACATTAATTTTACCAAATAAAATGGTGACACCTTACCTACAATAAATTACGTGGGGAAGCCCTTTCCTGTGGGACACTTGAAGTCTACCGTCAAGACTTCTTGGAATTGTAACACATTTACTATTTGTGCCTGGACAACTGAGGGCTCTCTCCAAATCTTCGACGGCTCCTTTTTTCTTTTTTAATTTCTTTACTAAAGAGTCGACAGCTTTCTCTGCCCATTTCTCCTCCTCGTCTCCCTGTTTCCATCCAAGTAATTTTTTGACGGCAGGGCCCGTGAAGGAGAATAAACTATTCAAGGAGGTCATTATTATTGTCAACACGAAATCAAAACAAGAGGGGATCACAAGACGATCTATAAAAAATTGTAGTATTTTTGTAGTCTTAATTTAATTTGAAAATGCTTCTGTGTCCAACACTGTCGAGACACAGGAGCTTCCTTCTTCGTCCTCAGACTGTCGTCAAAAGGAATATAATAATAATATAATATATAATTTTTTTTGAAAAAATTCAGACTTAGTATTCCCACATTACGCTTGGCTCGCTAAGCTTATGGCGGCTGGGTCTCTCGACAACGCCAACCTCTATATTTCTCTCGATTCCTTTTTTCCACCTTCTCTCTCCCCAAGGGGGAATCTTAGTATATCAAAGCTTAGAAGGGCCTTAGGTGGCGTCTACGTACTCTTATAAGAGACAAAAAATTATTAAATATATATTCCATCATACAATCCTCATCCCCCCCTCTCCACACTCACACTACCTCTCTCCCATTCACTCCTATAGTCAAACATGTTTCAAATTGGGTATATTTTCATGTTTCAAAATATCCTTTAATTATTCAAAATATTTTATTCATTCATTTTTTTTCAAGGGGAAGGAGGGGGAGAGAGAGTATATAAGTTAACTTTAGTCAGTACAAAACTTGTATCTTTGTAGTTGAAATGTGTTCAGACTGAAGGTAATCTTTTGTGGATGAGTTATCCACACTAAGAAAATGTCAGATAAATTTATTTTATTATGAATCATATTCACTCACTACGATACAATTAAATTTATCAACACTATACTAAAGAAGAGTTTAAATTACTATGATAAAATGGTAGTAACTAACATAAGTTAATCATGATTAATATTTCACTCTATAAAAGACATGAAAAGTTCTCATCCTACCCCCCTTTACTTTTTTTGAGTTTAAATAACAAAATGAGTCATTTTTGACTCTTTTTTGTGAGAAATGAATTACATCCTCATCAAGTGACCTTTTCTATTGTAATAAATACATGATGATGAGATGGTCATCTTCATCATAATAATTTCTTGGAAAAAAATAGCTCATTAAAATAAAAATCCTTGTCTCTCTCTCTCTCTAAAGTACACACACACGCACCATATCTATACCTCTTGTATTAACTTGCTACACACGGTCATTCATTTCTTATGCTTTATTCTGAGAAAACCACATTTTTTACAGGGGCGGAGAACAAGTCTCAAAATATTTCGGCTTTAGGCATAGCTCTGCTAGGCTATTATTAGTCTATTATAAATGCTAGAAATGTCTTTGCCATTATTCATGAATCTTAATAAAATCTGTTTACTCATATCTAAATTACCTTCCTGACTTTTTTTGTTTCAACATTTCAGACAATATTAAGCCTTATTTAACCATAAATGCGATATATACATATAAGAAAATGATTTTTTTGTATATATTCTACTACCTACATATTTAACGAATTTAAATGCTTAGAAACTATAGCTTGCTGTAAAAAAAAAGCAATTAATTTCAAGCCGGTTAGCACGCAAACTTGTATTAGTTTGAAGATCTATACAAATAAAATATGAAACGGAGATTCAATCAGTTTACTTACTAATTGACATGAACTTTTCGAATTAATTTTTTTATAATCATCATCACCATGTCTAAATGCCCAGAGCATGCTTTTCATGAATTAAAATTAAACCATTTGAAATAAAATTAATCAAATAATCTTTTTGAGAAAAATTTCTGACTGAAGCCCAAAATATATATATGTTTATTTATTCCATGAACAAAGTAGAATTTAATATGGCAATATATCTTTTGTATTTTTTTATACACAATTACATAGAAAGAACAAAAAAACTCATCACTTTTTTTTAAAATATATAATTTGCATTGATTCATGCAGACTGTTTGAATAATAAATCTTCATAGTAGTACTTATACATACTGAAGGAACAAAAGTATTTATATTTTTAACAAAATTAAAATATAATATATATTTTTTTCTTATAGTCTCGTCAGGTCATATTAGTTTCTTGTCTACATTGCAATACTAATTACTTTTTAAATCTATAATGTGACTTCTTTTTCTTATTGGAAAACTAATTAACAATGAATTATTATTTTTTTTAGATAAATATATATCATAGTTTCATTTTGCTGCGTTACATATATATTTTCTCTTTTTTTTTCTTCTCATTCAGTAAAACTAGTTAACAATAAAAACTTTACAAATAAAAATAATTCCCAACGAATAGTAAGGTTATCAACAAAATTCATATATTGACTAATATGATAACATTTATATAAGTAACACAACAACAACAATATTTTTTGACTTTTTTTCTCAAATCATTTAACTAAAACTTATTTATTGTGTCATTACTAATGACTCATTAGTCATCTAAAATATTCTTTCTCTTTTTGCACCTTGTACTGAGTTCAATAGCGTAAATGCAACAGTATTAGAATTATTGTAGTAATTCCTACATTGTTTCTTCCTGATTGTAAACAATATTTACAATTATTGACTTCATCATTATACAACAATGGTACAATTTCCATTTCATCACATTCACTATTTTTTTTAATTGTAAAAATATTTTGCAAAATAGATGTTGAACTAAAATTCATAATAATAATATAAGTAGCTTTTTCAGTTACCGCAAATGCACTAAAATAAATGTAGTATGTACTAGTCATTATAAACGTAAATAGTTGTAGTGAACAAAGGGAACTTGTACTAAAATATATACCGTGGATTTTGTAAATGCAATCAAATAATAATCATCTTCTTGGTTATACTTTTTTTTATATTATTTTCCATCTAATATATATATACAGTATACCAACCTGTGTATATCCGTAATCATCTGTCTATATAAAATATTTAATATTCAGTTCAAGATTATCCTACAGCAGCACCTTATTTTCCTATATTTTGGTTCTCTCCATATACTGAATTTAGTTCAAATTGTCTTACTTTTTTTATTTTATGTAACAAAAAAAGAGACATTATGAACATTTTCCTGCATATCACTCCTTTTTTACTACTATTCGAATCACAATTCAGTTTCATTATTCTTGCCAATAAAGAATATTTGTATCTAAAAATTTTAGAATTCTAAAGGTACATTTCTTTTTCTGCAAAAGCACCATGAATGAGCTAACAGTCTGAATGAAAAGTATGTGTACTATATTATATGTAATGTATATAGACTATACCATACATAACATCAATAATTAATAACACAGGATAGTACAGTTTGCTAGCAGTAATAGGTTTAGAGTATATTTCCTATTATTCTTTTTTGTAAACTGTCTCAAGAGATAACAACTGCATCATACTTGTACTTCTAATCTCTTGTATTGTGAGCAACGAAGAGGAGCTGACTGAAGATACGAAAACTATCATATTATTGCCCCCTTTTTCTGACTATTTTCGTCGACTACAATTGATTACATCATAATAATTGTTTATATATGCGATAGAGCAAACCGTATAATCAACATAATTGATTGACACGTTACGAATATCAGCTACATATATGTGGACTTATTAATCAATCATCCACCAACTGCCGTATTAAAATCATAAAAGTAAGTTTCTTCTTATCATTCACGACGTTCAAAAAAAATCCATGCTATCATTCAGCTGTTGAGTTGGCGTTTCATCCAAAGCTTGTGTCAACATGGGATCCGCTGCATGCATGACTGTATTGTCATCTTCCATTAAATCGTCCAACACAAGAATTCCACCATCGCAATGATTCAACATTTCGGGTTCCTAAAAAATCAAATCACGAGTACTGTATACATGACAAGTTTTATCAATTTAACATGGAAGTATTAAATTTAAATAAACGTCCTGTACTATTTATTATTATGAGTTTGTGTACTATAAAAAATAAACGCGTTGCATATTACTACTTGTGTACATACCTTTTTTATGATAACTTCTGTTTTAATAAAGTCAGCTAGAACATCAACTGAACCTGCTGAAGTATTTGACTTCCAAGAGGTTACCCCAGAGTCACTCAGTAAACCGTTCATTTGAATCAGTTTTTCCAGTTCCTACAAAACAAAAATAATTGTAAAAAAATAATTTAGCGAGATTTTCTCTTTATCCTACATAAATGTGTATGACAAGTCTGACGACACCGTCATTTTTATTTTAAACTTTATACTTGAATTCGTAGCGTTTGTCGGCGAATTTCCATCTCTGACTTTCTGAGTTCTGCTTCTAATGGCTTTACTTTCTCAGTATCTCCTCTTAATAGTTTAATGTAATCCACTACACATAAAAAAAAGAAAAGCATATAAGTAATCACAAAAGCAAGAAGAGTTATCCTTTAGGGACGTATCTTATATAATTCAAAAATTAATTTTGTTTGCCAATTTTATAAACTTACCCGAAGCCTTTAAAATAGTACCCTTGTTGGGTCGAAACTCACCAACTTGGTCAAAATATCTACATGGAATTGCGAAATTAAAACCATTATAAAAAGCTTAAGTGTTGAAACTCATATAGAATTTTTTAAACTTACGGATCTTGTTGTGAACGTGGCAATAGGGTTCCAAGTTCCTTTATCCTGTCATTAATGTTGAACCGTCGACGCCTCTCAACTATTTAGACACAATACATGATAAATGTATTTTTTCTACGATGTTAATTTTTTGAACACTCTTCATTGCAGTCAAAAAACACAAACTCACTCATATTATGGTTATCCTTCTTCTGCCGGTCCTTGGCTTGAGCCTGTCGGACATGGTGTTCTGCGGGAGAAACGGGAGCACTATTCTCCAGGTAACTAGAGTTTTCTTGTAGCTCCAATCCACTCCCAAAACCAAGGGCAGGAATTGTTTCCCCACTAAGAGTCTTATGGGTAGAAGGAAAAAACTTACTATTTGGTCGTCGATCAGCCTCCAAGCTAAGAATATCTTCGACAAGATCCGCCTTAAAAGTAATATAAAGCACACGTCCCCAATACAATCTTTCTCTTCTTTGTTTATGTAAAAAAATGACAAAATTACAAAACGGTTATAAATCAAAAATATGCTTAAATTACCTCAACTTCAGCTTCTGATCCAATGCTATTAAGACTGGTAGCTAGAGAGCTTTGATGATCTAAACAAAAAGAAATGAGGATTCAATTAATCAGTGTTTACCTTTCTATACATACAAATACAGGTATGTAAAGACAATGAAAATTAATATTTTAATGGACATCAAATTATCCATACGTTAATAATGTCAAAAAAAAGAAAAACCTAGCCCGGGTGATGAAGTCCCGGATGGTGTTGAGTTAAGAAGTGTCGGAGGAGCCGAGGTTGCAAACGGTCCATTGGTATGTATGCGATTTTGGAGGTGTGGAGCTAGACCCGTAACAGGAGATGAGACCGGTGAATGTGGTACAGAGCCAGCTGCAGAATCATTCAGACTACAAGAGACCACAAAAAGTGTTTAATGACAGGGTCCAGTGTTGTAAAAGAAGGAAAAAAAGTTTTATGATGAAACTTGAAATGAAAAAATCTTACAACTGCCGAAGTTGACGCTGTTGACTGTGTTTGAGATGGTAGTACGTAGGATTTTCCAGTCGAGTTCGTACCTAAACACAATAAAATTGTAACCTAGTTAGCTTAGTTAACGTTAAAAAAGAATTGATTTGAAAAAAGCAAGCATAAATAAATAATTCACCTGCAGAACTTGAGGAGGAACGTCGACACTAGGAAGATGTGCTTGGAAGGGGACGGAAGCAGACTGTTGGATATTTTGTTTTGAGTTTTGTTGTTGAGCCTTGAGTTCTGCTTGTCTTTTCTCTTGTTGAACAATTTGCTCTCGCATCAACTGTTCAAAGATTACATTTAAAAAAACACATTAATTACCTGAAAATTTCATTGATATACTGTGGAGCGCGAAAAAAATCGCACGTGTATATATTTTACTGTCAGTAAATTTTCAGTACGTCTATAAAATGTCCAATGTAATAGAATAGTAGATGTATTCATGTATGTATTCCATATATACAAAAAAAATCTAGTTAAACATTGAAATAGTTTTGTACAAGTCATTTAGTTTGAATCGATCAGTTGTATATATAAGAACTAATAAGGCCTTAAAGTCTTTTGTTTGGATAAAAATACAGGGTATTTGTTGAAATTATTATCAACCTCTTGATTAGCGAACACATTTTAAATTTTACTAATTAATTCACAGTCAATGTAAAATTGTTTATCATGTTTGTCACGACACGACAGTATTTTGGTATGTACAGTATTGAACAATATCAGTCTATAGTAAAAATGACGTACCTCTTGCTTAAAATTTGTGCGAGACCGTGCAAGAACTCCTTTGCAAGAGCCCTGTGACGGTGAACTAAAAAGAAGAAGAAATTCAATGCCACATAAATAAACATTAGGACATCCATCTCTTACTTCCATTTGGCAGACAGAGTAATATAATAATATTCTATGACTCTAGTTATATTTTAACCAGACAAGAAATTAGAATCTCTACACACAAAACATGGCCATCATTCTGCCATGTATTTAAGTACACATTAAAACTCCATCTCAAATTGCCTCTTCTAAATTTCAGATTATATATTTATACAATATATTCACACTTTGTAAAACTATTATATAAGGATAGGTTATATTATACTCTATACTATCTATACTTACCAAATATATAAAACATTGTATATACTAAAAATTCTTTTCTTGATAGAAAATAATTACGTATAGATTAAGCGTTGGCTATTACGATTTAAAAATTATTAATTTTATTTTTGTAAATTATGGATGTCTGTAATGTTATATATTCAATCATTGAATTTTAATGCCTTGTAAGATAAGTTTACTGAAAAAGAAAAGAAAAAATAAACGTACGAATCAATATAATTCTGTGCAAAAGAAGAAGAACACTGATAGGGTAATGATGAATCATTATGACTTTCTTCTCCATCAAATGAGCCTTGTATTGTTGGTCTAATACCAAGAGGCTCTCCTCCTCCTTCCTCTTCTGGACACTTGGTCATAATGATGTGACCATTGCGACAAAAATGGTCTTGTAATTGACTATGATAATTGTGAGATCCATGAAGAAAACTATGGGTGTCACTGTCGTTATGCCACACATTCATTTCAAATGATCTTGTCTCATGATTGTTGATCACTGATTCTTATTTTTTCTTTCTCTCAAATGTTAAACATTTTTTAACTTTGTTGTGACCACACACTCACAGGAATTTATTCATTATTCGCCATCTCCATTTCCCCTCCCCCCTCTCTCCCTCTACTAAATATTTATTATTAACTCACCACCATTTCTTTTTAATCAAAATTATCACAGTTTTCAGAAATTCCACTATATTCTCACACTTTGTACTCACTAAATACAATAGTAGTTAGGGTTGAGTTTTGAAAAATAAATTAAATAATGAAGTTATTGTAACCCATAAAATTTTGTAGATATGCTGGACTAGTAGCGGTCAAAATTGGCTTTTGGCTAATACTAGTGATCTTAAGAACATTACAAATCTGGTGTATACACTCTATTCTTAGTACCACCCCTTTGAACACCTGCCAAACTTATGCAAATCTTCAAGGTCTAGTTTCATGAAAACAGACTCACAATTAGCTTGCTTGAGACGATACGGCAACCATAATATGAACAATTTAGCTAGTTTACTTTGTACAGCTTTGACAGTGTGTCTCTTCTTCTCGAGTCTCACAATTATAAAGCACATTCTCATACTCATAAAGTTAATCAACTGATGAGATTCTTAGAATTTTATACTTCCATTATAATATGTTACCACATTACACTACAAAAATATAAATATGTATCGATCGGGATATATGAAAATATTTAGATGCACAAGTAGTCAGTCTACAAATTAGAAACAAGAAACATAAAATACTAATTACCTGTCGTCCTTTACAGGCTTTGACTTGAGTTGATAAAACGATCCACTCAATGTAGTCGCTGGTGGTGTTATTAGAGAAGTTAATGCCTCCGGTTCATTTAATTCTGATTGGCCACCACTGCAAATCAAAACAAAATGACATGTAAATACCAATTACAATTCTTACTCTAAAGTTTTCAAAACTCTGACAATGAGATTATACTCTAGATATTTAATTTGGAATACATATTCGGATGATCAAACTATTCCTTTACGATACTATGAATTTAATCTATACATAACTTTTGTAGACTATTAAAGGAAACTATGTAGTTCATTCTTGGTCAACTTACAACATGTTGTCATAATCATCTAATGTACCATTCATGATCACGGACATGTCAAAGGCCAAATCAATACCTGTAATTATAGAGAAGAAATATTTTTGTGAGAAATGTACTAGACAATTATGCTGTCAAACTTGGAAGAAACTTAGAAGACATGATGAATCTTTGTGCATCCATGATATTGTTTTTGTTACTAAAAATATTCTATCATGTAATAGTTGACTTACCCGACTCTTGATCCCCCATATCAAGCTAAAGATGAGAATGTAGTTAAAATACAAAGAAAAACAATAGTATAATAATTAAAAACAACAAAATGACAAATCACCAACACTAAACCAGTATAAGGTTTATCAATAAAAAACACACACACTAATAATATATAATTATTTGTGTATAGTTTATATAAGCAGATATTGTATATAAATACACACAAACGTAAAAACTGGAATACTTGAATCATCTTTTTAAATGTCAGAACTTACGGGATTAAATTGATCTCTGTAAGGATCCATCACCGAAACAAGAAAGAAACTCACACACAAGACATTGAGAGAACAAAATTATTTATTTATTTGAAATTAATCAATTACAATTAAAAAAATACTATTTTTCTCGTAGCACTTTTCTTCAATTGAAAAAAATATTCAAATCTTGCCTGACACTCAATCGATATGTACGACCGATATATGTATTTATATGTCTCTATGTTATGAATATGTACGTATCTCGCATGGAGTTAATATCATTTATAGTTAGTTAATTTTGACTGGAGAAGCTACAGGAAAAGGTGTGTATCTTTATAGGATGGATCATTGCGAGGGTTGACTGTCATTATTTCGTGTGAGAGGATGGGTTCCAGTATATGGAATCCTGTTGGAGATAGATCCTGTTATGGTGTTTGTAAGTCCATTAAATTAATTATCTTTTAATTTATAAATCGACACTATATTTTATTTTATATGATGTGATTAATGTCCAACTCTTGTCACAGTTGGTTTGCTGTTGTTGTCATTCTGTCATATTTGACTAATGTGTACTTTAATTTTTGTCTTTTTGACTTTTGACAGGCAAATATAATTTCCAACCGAATGACAGCTTAAAAGCTAATCATGCAATTGAGATTAATTTCGGTGAGACTGTCAGAATTAAAGGAGAGTGTCGGGAGTGGTTTTTTGTTCGTAAAAATGATGCATTTTTTAAAAGTTCAGGTTTGTTTTCCTCATGTTCTTTCAAGACTACTTGTTATACATAAAAATTTAAATGATAAATGTCCAAGTTTTATGAAATGCATTACAAATAACATCTTAATCTTTCCAACAGAAAAAGAAGAAGGAATCATTCCAAAATCTTACATCCACATTCTTGAATGCAGTGTTAGCCGGCATGGGTACTTACTACTTTTTCGGGTTTCTCCCCAAGAGGATTTTTAAAAGTCACTAAACTTTTTTGGTTATATTTTACTTAGGGATGCAGATATTGTTATGCCGAAAAGACCCCCGGTGGTTCAAGAAATTAGTATGTTTATTCTTTATTCTGTATTAATGTCAATTCGATTAGTTGGCATATTTTTATATGCTGTATCTCACATTTTAAAAATCAACTTATCACATTCTTTCTGGTACTTTAGTATCCGTTCTGAAGGAGTGGCACAAACTAGCAAAAACACTTTATTTGGTATGTATATATGGATTTTGAAAAGTAGCTGATTTTGAACTGGTATGTAACTTAATCGTAATAACATCATGTTGAATTTTACGACAGACACACAATGAGGATTTAGCAGCAGTGCGTAGCAAATTAATGGTATTACACGACTGCCGACGAAGAGTATTGTATCCAAACTTGACGAAGGACGGTTTACGAGAACTGAAAAAACAGTACGTTCAATTGATTCAAATTAATGTTACCCAATGTCCCTTTTTGTCATTCATGGTTATGTGTGTCATTTCTCTTTATCTTTACTTACAGTGTCGCAAGTGTGATTGATTCAGGCAACAAGTAAGTTAATTTTAGAAAAAAGGCATGTGAATTAATTCTTTGAAATACTGATAATCTTATGTTGTCACTCCAAATAAAAAGTTTGCTAAAGCTGGACATGACCGTGAGAGACGAGAATGGAAATCCGCTTAACCCAAGTGTTACTTCAACAATTGAACTCTTCCGTCAACATCAAAAAGCAGCGAAGAAATTAAAAAAACAACGCATGGTTCGTAAATTATTGCTTAGTTAGTTATTTTTTGATACTACATATTATAAACCTCTTTGAAGAAAATGATTGCAATTCTGTTTCTGATTTCAGAAGAATTCTCAACGAAAAAGTCATACTGTTAGCCACCATAGTCACTCTCTACTAGTCAATCTAGAAAAAATGACCTTCAGGTACGTATATATCAATTTGGGTTTTCATATTTGAAATTCCTACAATATTTACATTTGCTATTTATTTTTCCAGAGTTGTGGATAAGTGTGAGATACGTATTTTTCTCTTTGATGCCAATACAAATCAGCCATTCAGTGAAAGTGCGCAGTGTACACTGAAAGTTGGAGAGTCATTAAATTTAAAACTACCAATCAAATTTTTATTCACGGTAAGAATACCAAAGTTGGAGACTTTTAAATGTATATCCTTTTCAAGTCAAAATAATTAATTTTTTTATAATTATTAATAATAATTTAAACTGCAGGATTTGGGTAAAAAAGACCTGGAGAGGAAGAAAGTCTATTTAGTCGCATATGTTGTGAGAATTGGAGCGATGGAGTACAAAGAACCGGAAGTTCGGAGGGAAAATACACCATTTTCACAACGAAGTAGTCAAGAAATAAGAAGACCATGGGGTGTTGCGGCAAAAGATGTAACACACATGTTAAAAGAGTCAAATGCGTTCAAGGAGCACGACAAAGAAGAAATGGTTTTTGTGCCTTATACACCGTAAGTTGTACTGAACCAAGCTAAAATAGTTTAAAGAAAAATGCACTAGTTTTATTTAATTTAAGTAATTGGACATTCTGTGTAGATATTATGTAGAAACTGAAAGGCTTATTTTAATTTTCAGTTATTTTGCCAGTAATTTTATTTCTGAAAATTTTTGCTTGATAAAAAAACACCCTTAGGTTTGGTGAGTATGATTGTTTGGAAACTGCTTTGCATAAACTATTTTCCGCAAAAGAACCACCCACTGGTAAAGAATCTAGAATTGGATTATATTGTGTGGTTTCGTTGATTTCTGGGACACCCGCACAAGTAAGCTTGAGTCGAATTTTTATTTCAATTGTGATGCTTATATTTAATGTCATCGTGTGCACTTCATTATTTATATTTAATAACGAATGACTTATGCTGAATTTTTTTTTATTCATCCACAGATTCAAGAGGAACAGCCAATATTGATTCGTGGCAATCCAAACATAACAAGAAAGATGGGATTTCCCGAAGTTATTCTACCAAATGATGTACGCCTACAATACCCTTAATATTTTATCAGTATTATCAATGCCGTTATTACAATGACATGACATTTATGTATTTTTAGGTGAGAAATGATCTTTATGTCCGATTGATTAAAGGAGAATTTCATCATCGTGGGTCGAAGACTACTGATAAAAATATAGAGGTTACCGTCTCTGCTCATGATGTGGAAGGAAGATTACTACGGGTAAAAAATAATTCACTGTTTAGAGAATCACTGATAATGTAATAAGGAAAAGTTTTTGATCAAATATTTGAAACGATTATTGAAGGGGTTAATATTTAATGGAAGTGGTGCTCCTGCCTGTGACGAGTACAAATCAATTGTATACTATCATGATGACAAGGTAAGAGATGATTTTCAGAAAGATATTCAATACTGTAATTTCGAATTATACAAGAATATTATTTTTATATTTTATGTTTCTATTTATTTCACAAAAAGCCAAAATGGTATGAAACCTTCAAAATTTCTCTACCAATTTCAATTGACGAATTTTCATCTGCTCATCTCAAATTCTCCTTTAAGCATCGGTATGTAGTTCATTCACTAATGTAGATATCCGTCAATTGGGCCAGTAATAAATGATTAAAAATTTTACAGATCCTCCAGTGAAACTAAAGATAAACAAGAAAAGCCATTTGCTATATCTTATGTGCCATTAAGAAATAGAGATGGAACAGCCATTACAGACGGTCTGCAGGAACTTTTTGTGTACAAAGTATGTCAATTGTTATTTACATGTTGTGTAGATGTACTTTCATATTATTTTATAGGATAAATAAATAAGATTTATTCTTTTTTTCCCATTGCAATAGCTTGACCCCAAGCATTACAAAGAGGGAGACCTACAGTACCTTAATCTTCTACCACAGGTGAGAATACATGATAAAAGATATTTGCATGCCGTTTTGTTGTTATCACCACTTTTCGCAACTAAATGATACAATTGTCATTCCAGAGACAAAAACCGTGGGAGCATGTTACAAAACCTCAATGTCCTGGATTTTCTTTGGCGAATAAAGACTATTTTCAAGTACGTATACATTTGATAGATTTAGTAGAATGTACTTATTTTAATATACAAGTTAGTGATATAGGCTTAATTTTTTTCTCTGGTATAATTTGTTAGGTTCAGACAACGCTGTGCTCAACTAAATTTACACAAAATGGTAAGAAAACTCTATACAACTCTTTTCAATTATCGTAACTGTATTAAGTACAATTTTCTTTATGTTGGTGATGAATTGATGAAGTCATAAACTATACTTTTTTAAAAATAAAGCTCAACTCTTGGAGCTTCTACAATGGAGTACAAAACTGAAAAATCTTGCAGAACGGAATTCTTCAAATTATACTGCATCACAGGTAAATAAATGATAATGTCAAAAGAAATTTCAAAATATTAATTGAGAATATTAGTATTGGAAAGCTCATTCATATTTTCTGATGTTTTTGTTTCATGTCCAACAGAAGTCCCCAGAGAGTCAAGTGGAAGAGCTTTTAAATGTGAGAAAATATTTTTTTGTTTTATTTCGTTTCGTGAAATTGAAAGTTATTTATGATGCTTTTTTTAAATTTGTTGTAGGAGCTTAAACAAGTTCTTCTCAAAGTGCCAAAAGTACCTGGGGATGAAATTGTGAAATTTTTACCAGATGTATTTGATGCTTTGTTTTTAATTCTTGTCGACCCAATCGAGTCAATTCAATCAGAACTAGGAAATGTACAAGAAACACTAGTCATTGACAAAGTATGTGACGATGGAACATTGCTAATTGAGATATGTGACCGTCCAGTTTTTGAATGTTTGGTAAGTTGTTTTGACGCATCAGTATGACTAATGGTGTCTTATTATTATTTGATTTTTTTTCTTCAGTTTTTATTTTATTTTACCTTTTTTTATAATTTTTTGGATTAATTTGCACGAACTTGCATGTTTTTGTTTTGTTTTGCATTTTTTATATTTCTAACCCCAATTTTTAGATTTATATTTTCGGACTGATATTAGACCACAAGTATCAAAATTTTCATTCAGTATTATCCCAGTACATCTTGGATGGGTTTTCATCGGCATTGGCCTACAAGTAATGATGACTATTATTTTATGATTTGTATCCTCGTTTTTTTTCAGTTTTTGTTTTTGACCCCGTTTTTGTTTGTTATTAATATGTAATATAGTGCACATTTTTTGGTTTGCGTTGTTTTACGCTTTGCTTTGTATAGGAGTACTCTCAATATATATTTTTTTACTCTACTTTCTAGAAAATTAATTAAACAACTTCAATTTTATATTGAAACTGCTGAAGATGGTCATCAACTCAATCAAGTGCTGAAAATCATGAAAAGCATTGAATACTTTTTTAAATTCATCATCCGGTCGTTTAATATTCGTATTAATATTCTACGAATTAGTAAAAGGTAAATGAGTAGAAATAGAGATTGCGTTAATGTTCTACATATTTGATTTTTAAATGGCTCGAAGAAATGTATGTAATACAATTTGAATTTCTTATTATACCTGTAGCATTGGCCATGACGGGTATGATGGGTGTGAAGATGAAATTGAGTTTGAACGATCTATAGAAATATTATTCGGAGCCATGAGTAGATTACTGAGGAAAAAAGATGGACAGTATTTAACAGCTCAAGGTAAAATTTAGTTTACGTTTAGACTGTAGTCATGTTTTAACATTAATTTTTTTTACTCAAGGGGGGTGTCTGAAACACGTTCCAGCAGTAGTAGAACATTTGTGTACCGTTTTCTCTGCACGTAAATTAAGGTATCAGTTTGATGTACAGACTTAAAACGTTTTTGTTTCTTCCTGAATATTGTTTGTAATGTTTATTTTTCTGACCAACAGTGAATTGCTGTTTGAGATTATTGTGTGGGTGCCAACGGGAACACTTACGGTAAATTATCAATTTTTTAATTGTTGTATAAAGCTCTGTTAAAAAAGTACATATTGAGCATTATAAAATATTTTTTTTCCCAAATGTAGAAGCAAAAATTGACAACAATAAAGGATATTGTACACTCTCCTTTGTTTTTGGATCCTGCTTGCAGAACCATGTTACTGCCCATTGTGGCACAAAATATTCAAAGCCATTTACCAGGAATTGATGAGGTAGGTCTATCAAAAGGCAATTACAGATACAACATAAACTAGCATTTAAAATTTATATTTTTGAAAAATAGAAACGCCGGTCCTCGGACACAGCAGTGAGTCAATCCCAACGGAAAATACAAAAGCTTCTTGGGCAAGAAGTAAATGAAAATTATCCACAAAAGTTTAATCAAGGAATTTCTAGCCATTCAGAAGAGGTAAAGTGTTATTGTGTTTTCAAACAGAAAACTTTATTTATTTTTTATTTCATAAATTGTTGTAGTATATATATTATGGTACTGTTCACTAAATTCTGTTATTTGTTTTTTCACATACAGACTGAAAAATGTGTAGAGCTTCTTAGTGATGTTATGGATATTTTATTTCGTGAAGATATTGGGGCGGTCGAGCCAGATATCTCTTACCTTATGCAGATTTTGTTGAGACCGATTATACTGTCTATAGGAACAATTGGAGAAAGTGATCAACTAGCAGTACGTGTTTAAATATATTAACATATTCTAACTTTACTCTTTCGTATTTTTTGTCAGCATTGGGGGTTCTAAAAAATTGTTTAATTAATTTCAATAGGGAGAGATGGTGGCAATTCTTTTGAGCTTGTTTCGTCAAATGAATAATAGACACTACAGTATTTTAATTAGAGGCCTTAAAGGAGATCCAAATTCAGTAAATCCACAAGAGCTGAGAACATTTTTAAACGATGTTCTTGTTGTGAAGAAGAACCTTTTTGCTAAACCATATTTTCCACAAGATTGGTGTGAAATGATACTTTTGCAAAACAGGTATTTTTTAGAATTATTATTTGTTGAACCATATAATTACGAATTTAAATATTATTTCAGTATCGTTGTTACAACATTGGATAACTTTTCTGAAACAATAAGAGCTGAGTATGCTGATCCATTTGAAGAACAACCGTGGAATAATTTTTTTCAGTGCTCAGTCAGTTTTTTGACTCAAAAATCATTACAGGTACAGCAGGCGTCTTACAACTAGTTGTAGTTGTTCATAGATTATTTCAATCCGAGAAGAAAACAATGATCAGATTTAATTCATCACTGTTTTATTTGTGTATATGACAGTTGGAAGAATTTTCGGCTAGTAAGCGCTTAATGACAAAAGAACGATACGGAGATATGAGGAGAAAAGCAGCCGAATTGATTCGTGCCATGTGGTTTAGTCTCGGTGTATCAAAGCGAAGGTAAGATTTTTTTAAACCAAAAAAGGAGTTATGTATGCAATAGACATAAAGAAAGCGTTGTCTTATTTAAACAACCAATTATTTTGTACTCAGATGCTTTGTACCCACAATGGTGGGAACATTCCTCGATATGACATTAGTTCCTGAACCTGAGTTACGTCGATCCACGATTCCTATTTTCTTTGATATGATGCACTGTGAATTTGATGAGTCCGGATCCTTTCAAAAAGTCAGTATTTTTCATATACATCAAAATTTCATTATAATATCCAAATATAAATTTTGTATAATGTTTTGTAGGTGGAGGATGAGTTGGTCAAACGTCTTGTGGAATTTGTTGAGAGTGGTAATTAAGAAAATTATAAAAATTACTTGAGTCCGAATATTTCAATGCATTGTGTAAGCTTGATGTAGGTATATTAATTTAATCAATTATAAAATTTATGCCTAAAGGTAAAGGAGACAGAGCATTCCGTGACATTTTTTATGACACCATGTCTTTAATGTGCGAAAATGACAATAGTGGTCTACGTATACCAGTGAGTAAAACTGCTTCAATGATGCCAATTTTTGGAGTATATATGTACTGTACAGAGAATGAACTAGAAATTTTTTAATAATGTTATTATTTTTATAGGGCTTAGCGATGGTACATACTTTGACAAGGTAAGTTTTCATTGAATACATTGAAAAGAATTCTTTGTGGTAGTCTTTCTGTACTTATGCAAAGTCATTGGTCATTGAATTTCTTTATAGACTATTAGACTTTCTCTTGGAATACCGGGAAGTCATAGACGAAGATGACCCAAGCAACCGTATGACTTGTATAGTGAATTTGCTGGTAAGTGTTGAATCTGAAATATTTTTTAAAATATTATGCATATAAGCTATACAATTGGGGCATTTAGGGAAAAAGGAGAATAAGATGTTGTGTGGATCATAATTTTCAAATTGTTAATTTTTTCTATAGGATTTCAGCAAAGAAATTGACAGAAAAGATCTTTATTTGCGATATTTGTACAAACTACACGATCTACATAAAGCTTCAAACAACTTTACGGAAGCTGCCTTCACATTGAAACTGCACAGTAGACAATTGGACTGGACAGACGATGAGATACCACATCATTTACAGTCCCCAAGATACCCAAATTTTACGACACAATTTGAGCTCAAAGAAGCACTGTACAATGACACTGTAAAATTTTTGATCAGTGGAAAGGTCTGTGCATTTTTAAAAATCTGTACTCACGATTACGATTTGTTGAAAATGAGGGCATTTTTTAAGCAACTTTTTTTCTCTTAGATGTGGGAATGTGCACTTGATGTAACGGATGAGTTGAGGTAAATATTTCAGTCAACTAATTAATAACAATCAAAAGTATATTATCACTATTATTGTAACAATTCTGAACCGTTTTCATAGAATCATTGCTGAGGAAAGTTACAGCTATTCTCAACTTCCATATCTTCTACGACAAATGGCAACCTTCTACGAAGAAATAATGAAGAAAATTCGTGTCAACCCTACATATTTTCGAGTCGCATTTTATGGAAAGGGCTTTCCATCATTCCTTCAAGATAAAGTACAATTATTTTCAAGTTTATACAATTTGTTGATTTTGAAGAGGAGGAATTATAGTTTCTCTACGGATTTTTTTTGTGTTTTTCAGTCGCACGTGTATCGTGGTAAAGAATATGAGCAAGTGAGTTTTTATAACATAAACTGCGTGTAAGTTATTTGTGACTGACAAATTAATGGTTGCGTTGTCTAGATAGCAGATTTTCAAGCTAGGATGTTAGAGAGATATCCACATGCAGAGCTTTTAGGATTTCTAACCTACCCATCTGAAGAGCTAAGACATTCAAACAAACAACGTAAATATTTTTTATTTTTGAATTTCAAAACCTCATGAAATTATAGTCCGTGATCACACAATAATAATAACTTTTGATTCTTTTAGTTCTGCAGATCAATAAAGTAGATCCGATTATGGGTACTTCCAATAATAAAAGATTGAGTGCTATGAAAAATGCTGATGAGTGTGTCCGTAACTACTACAGGACTAATGAAATTGAAAAGTAAAATTTTAGAATTTATTTCGGATATAGATTTAATGATTTAAATAGATTATAAATAGAAACTGGTGTTCTAAAATATTATTCTTGTACAGGTTCACCTACTCTCGACCATATCATCACCATACAAGGTACGTAAACATAAAAATGAGTTGACCACAGGTGACCTCAACTTAGTTTTAACTTTTATCTATACTTGTGATATAAAATAGTCAAGTTATAGATATTTAATTTGGGTTATTTAAAGTAAAATAATTCAATTTTTTTTCGCCCCACAGAGAAGCAGATCAAAATGAGTTTTCTTCATTATGGCTTGACCGGTACACTTTATGGACTTCACAAGGTTAGAAAACACTGATTATAAATAATTCTTAAATGAGCAAATTTTGAAATGTATACAATGTATAATTAAAAATGTTAAATTTAGAGTTTCCTGGTATTATGAGCTGGTTTCCAGTCGTGAGAGAATCCAGTACACAGGTAAGGAGTTGACAAAAGAAATGCAGAAATTGTACATAATATACTAGACAAAATAGTTTATGAACCTGTTAAATTTATAGATTCGGCCAATCGTTCATGCCATTGAAGAGCTGGAAAGCACTAATCAAGTCATGAGAGAATTAATCATTACTCATTGGGGTTCACCAAATGAAAATATTGGGCCTTTATCTATGAAATTAAATGGAATTCTTGATGCTGCCGTGATGGGAGGCATTGCTAATTATGAAAAGGTACACCAAGGGAAATATTTTTATAAGACTATAGATATTATGTATTTTTCTTCACTTGTGCAAACATTTATCATGATGTTTTTCAAAAAAAACAATTGTATTAGGCATTTTTAACTGCCAGCTACCTGGAAAAAAATCCTGATGACTATCAGTACATAGAGAAACTCAAGGACGTAATTTGTAGTCAAGTCCCAATTTTGGAACAAGGAATGAAGGTATGAGATTTAGTAAAGTACACATTTAGTAAACGTTATTTTGAGTATATTAAAACCTAAAACTGAATTACAATGTTTAATAAATTAATCTGTCTGATTAAATAAAACAGATACATGAACAAAAAGCTGGCGAGGTCCTCATGCCATTACATCGAAAAATTGAACAATGTTTTCAAAATTTTGTTGAACATGTGGAAAAAGAATATTCTGTCAAATGTTGTGTAAGTTATAACTTTATTATGTATTACATTACATGCACATTTTATTAAGGCAGGACTCCTGCCGCAGGAGTGTGGTATAATTTGTCCTTTCTTCATGTGTAGGATCTTAAAGATGCAACATTGACGAGAGAAATTAGTAAGGCGCAAAAGAAACGCCAGATGCAATTAAATAAAGAAGCCGTGTCGAGAGAAGAGCAAAATACTCGGAATTCAGAGTAAAATATTTATTTTTTATGGTTATTCTCTTGTTCACTGAATAATGTTGTAAAGTCTCAAATTTTATGTTTACACAGTAGTGCCCTCAGAATTACAAATCTAGGAAGAAGTATGGGATCTTTCTCATCTACAATGAGTCTTTACTCAAACATGCCAAAGTGAGATGCTTACAATTTTTTATGTATTTATTTGTACTACAGAGATATAATGGTTATGATCCATATCCATAGTCAATGATTAATAATAATCTGTTTATGTATAGGGTTAGTGGATCAAAGTCAATGCATCGATTGGAAGCTTTCCGTCGATCAACACAAGGTTCTGTCTCTGAAATTCCGGAATTTACAAGTGGATCCTATTCAGCATCAACAACACTTCCTCGTAATGGACTATTTTTTGGGACATCGTCAGCAAATAGTTCACATTCATTGAATGTGAGTGATTCAGACGCAGTTAGTAATAAAGCAAAAGATACTGTGCAAGCACAGTTAATTCCATTAACTCAAACTGTGAGTATTGTACAAAAAAATTTGTGTACAACACTTATGAAATACAGGTGTAGTATATTTAATCTGAATTTAATCATGTGTACTATTTTTCCCTGCAACGAATTTTTAGTTGACAACTCAGAGACCACCCAGATCTCAAGTAGAACAAAGGAAAAGTCAAACATGGTTCAGTAGTAATGGGGATAGAAGAAACTCTGAAATATCTGTATCATCCCTAACACTAACAAATGTGACACCCGGGTCGTCTACTCGCAATTCAGTGAATTTTGGAGATATAGAGGATGATGGAGGAATTGTACCACCACTTCCACCCAAAAGAGTGAGTGTTACATTGATGAAATTTGTTTCGTTGAATATGAATCATTTCATATTAAAAGTTGTACACACTATACAAATATTTATTTGGGTTTTTAGGGAGACGGAAAACCACCAACTCCACCGCCAAAAAAACCTCCTCTACGTCAATTTCCATAGACTATTTTTATTTTTTCTTTTATAGCTTTTCCTGCTTTTTTATCTAATAATAGTATCTATGTACATATTATGTCCTTCACAATATACTAATAGAGCTTCTTTTTTGTTGTCTGATTTTATATAACCTTTTTACAAAATGTGGTACAAATAATGAAACGCTGCAATATATAGAGCAAATGAAAGACAGTGCCAAAGGACATTTGTTTTAGGTAGGGGACACAAATATTTAATTTTAGAAAATCAGTCACAAGAAAAGACGACGCATCATCTACTTAGGATTATGAAAATTTATAAGCCTATTGTTACCAGTTTAGAAATTGTTAGAAAAAATAATGTAAAAATAGAAAGAAAACACAAAGTATTACCTTATAATGCCTGTACCTGCTATGCTTGATTGTCAGCATGTAAAAGCAATGCAATGAGCTTTTTTTACTCCTTATTGTTACTAATGTCATACAATAATATATGTACATTTTTATGCCATTGCTATCGAATAAAAATAAAACATTCCGAAAACAAAAAAACGTTTGGGGTCCTTTTTTTCGTGTACAAAGTCAGACTATTTCATGCACCAGTAAACGCGGTGAATTTTAAAGAGTCGTTTTTTCATTTCCAGTTCGTTTCGTGGTTGAGTCATGTGAGTTTTTTGTCCCGATTTTTTCCATTTTTCTACAATTTTGATGACCAGGGGACGAAAGGACTACACATTTTACGTAAGTAATTGGAATTATTAGTCTTGTAGAAGTTTTAAACTGTAGTATTTTGATCGGCAATGATGACAAAATCTTGTGACTCGAGAGAGACTCATGCTTCCAGCCTCACGCTCGCAACAGGGAGTTTTGTATGCGATTTCGCACACATTTTGACTCTCGGGAAGGTCTGAGACAAGGGTCATAAATGCCTGAAATGGGCATCCTTTTGAACAGGGAGTAGGGAACAAGAAAAGGCAGGTTTGCCATATCCAACTCTTTCTCATGCCGGTGAGGTCAATTTCGATTGATGGAGGCGATAGATTGAGTTGGAATTGAGAAAACCCTATGACCAGCCATGTAAGTCAAATTTGCGGGGTGGAAATTCATTTTTCCATAACTCAATTCAGACTATGTTGAGACTGGATTTGAGACTTTCAAGAGGCATGACCTGTACAAAGTGTATACTCTGCACTACATTTTCTGAGCCGGTTTTTTTTCATCAAAAAAGGACAATTGTAATTTTAATTGAAGATTAACAATTTCTTATAGAGTTAAATTCTTATTTTATTTCAGAGATGGTCAAGAAGCATTTTAGTTTGAAGGAGTGAGACGTCAGCTTTTACCATGGATCAAGACACTTGTAAATCTATCTCAAAACTTATTGTCAAGCTTAGTACAAATGGTAGTTTAGATGATAAACTAATGAAGGAATTGATTGGCTATGCTGGGTAAGTATGAAGTAACTAATACTGAAATCATGTATAAATAATTACTGACTTCAAACTAATTTTTTCTTCATCTTATTGACCTACAGTCAATCTGAAGAGTACCTGAAATCTACACATGGCCGTCTAATTAAACAACTACAAAAGAAGCATGCAGAGATACGACTAGGAACATTCCAAATAATAAATGAGTTTTTCAAGTATAATATTTTACTGAAATACTCGCAATTTAATTTAGTTTTTCTATTCAAAAAGTATACTCGTTTAAAAATACACAACAACAATTATTATCTATTGTAATGTTTTGAAATGCTATGATAATTTTTTACCAAAATAAAAATTGATATTCCATTCTCTTATTACTATGATGTATTCAAATTATTTCTCATGTTAAAAATATTTGTGTTTTTAGAAAATCATCATTTTATCGGGAGATACTGTTAGATGATTTCCGCCTACTCCTCGACTTGACCCTCACCAAGTTGCCTCCTCCGAACGAAGCTGCTAAACGTCTTAAACTTTGCACTCTTGAAGCATTTGAAGCCTGGCATTCTAAATTTGCAAGGACTCACCAAAGATTAAATATCGCTTACAACTACATTAAAAATGTTTTAAAAGTTAGTTTGCTCACATAATATGTACATGAGAATACAGTAGATTATTTTTTATCGGGTAAAAACTCAAATATTGTTCCTTCTGGATAAATTTACAGATTGATTTTGAAGATACCTTGAAGCGAAATGCAGCAGAAATTGAAAAGGATGAACAAGAGGAGCAAAGAGTTGAAAATATTAAACGCACAAAGTTGGAGACCCTACGAGTAGAAATAAATGAGCACGAGTCTGATATAACTCAGCTTATGACACAAATGAATAATTGCTTTAGTTTAGGTAGGTAAAGTACAAATATACACGTAGTAGACGTCAGTGTATTAAGATTAGCCATTTAATTTATTTTCATAAAATTGTAATTTTTAGTAATACCAAAACCTGAAGATTTTTTGGGAGATACCGGTGACAAAAAGAAGGACAATGATCAAGAGGTGGATTTCAGTGAACATGGTATTAATTCAAGGTCTACAATTACAATTCAATTCAATCCAGAGTCTACAACCCAAGTTGAACAAACTGAAGACAATGAAGCAGTTGTAGAAAATTTGAAGGGTTTATACACATTGGCAAAAAATAGATACTTTCCCCTAGTCACTAAATGGTTACAACTTGCATCAAAATATGGTATTATCAACATTTCTCTTCCCTATTTTATCTGGTATATCACCCTTTTTAAAGAATTTGACAAATTGTACATTTAATGATAAATTGCAGATGATACTATTTTGGTCAAAAAAGTTTTGGATTTGAAGGATGACCTCTCCTTAGAAATGAATAGTTTTGAGAGACTTAATTTGATCCCCAAATCGATCAGTGACATTGATGATGAAGCCATGGATAGTACTGGTATAGTTTATTATTTGTTAATTTTAAATATTTATATGTAGGTACTTTTATAACCAAAATAGCATTTTTACTGAATTGCAATTCATTATCACTCTCTTTCAGATGACAGCGACTTTGAGGATGTACCAGAAAAATTTGGTTATGAAGAATTTGCCATTGCCCCACCAGTTCCTGTTCAGAAATCTAACAATCAAGCTAAAAAAGATCCTCCTGTTGCTACTTCTACTTCATGGAGTATTTTAAAACCTCAGAGTTTAGATGAATGCCATGTACGAAAATGATTATGAATTACTGTACTAATGTGTCTTTCATGCAGGATCCAGTATCAAGATAAAAATAAATTATTATCTTTTGTATAAAAAATAGGATCCAACTTATGGCTTACAACCGGATACATTGAAAGCAGTATTAATCAACTCAACCTGTGATAAAATTTCAACCAGCGACATGAGCAAAAAATCCAGTAACGAACCATGTACTTCCAGGAAAGATAAACTACTTGAAATTGCTCCTAAACTTCCCTATGACATTGATTTGTATCATTGGGAAGATCAAAATTTAAAAGCACCTGCCGTTGAAATGTACATTACAAATTTTTCATTTGACAATTTCACTGATTACTATAAATGTAGAGAATGAATTGACAGTAATGGATTTTTTTTAAAAATTTCTATTTAGATCTGATACAGGTGTCCATCGGTTTTGGCAACCAATAGATCGAGAAGGGGACACAATTGAAAATCCTGATGGAGTTAATGCTTTACGTACTCGTGTGATTGAATTCAGTGGCACTTATGAACCAGTACAATGGACATGCAGAGCTCCATTGCCATCGGGAAAACTTTGTCCAAGACGAGATAGAATTAAAGTAACATTTTATCGATATGTAGTGACAATATTTTTTTTTGTAAATTTTACTGATGACAACGATAATAATGTAAAACTTATTCTGTAGTGCCCATTTCATGGAAAAATAATTGCAAGGGATGAACAAGGAAATCCTACAAAACCTGAAGATATAGCAAGACTTGTAGTGGAAAAAGAAAAAGAGGACAAAGAAAAGGTTCCAGATTGGCAAGAACCATCTTTTTTGAAAGAATTGAAGGTATAATGTTGTCTTTAGTAGTATAAAAAAAAGAATTTAAATGTATACATACAATATTTCACTGATATGAATTTTTTGTAGGCACAAATTGGTATGGATTTGACAATTCGTAAGGCTAAAAAGGGTGGAAAAACTTTTGCTGAAAAATATCCAACCCTAACAGATATACGGAAATTAAAAGATACTCCTAGGAACCGTCTCAAAAAAATAGTTTTTAGCAAGTAAGCAACCACATGCCATATGAGAACATGGTACGAGCCTAATGAACTATTATTTAATCTTTCTTTTTTTATATAGGAAGGCAATAAAACGAGTAGCAGACTCACTGGACGATCTCAATAGAAAAAAACATAAGGACAAGTTTGGAGACCAATTTAACTATTCATACGATTAAAATGAAATATTTAGTTGAATCATAACATCAATATGATGTTTACCTTTATAAAATTTTGTATCAAGTACACAACCGCAACGATAGAATATTATGTACTAAAATAAGCAAGATGTGCAATAAACAAATAAAAATGAATTCAATTGTACTGCGCTGCTTTATTTGTTCTTCATTTTGGTTCCATAATTTGGACGAGGAACGAAAATTTATACAATTTTATCAGAATTAATTTATAAAGAGGACAAGTAAAGTAATTAATCTTTTTAAATTAGATTTTTTCATGAATGTTTATAATAAACAAAAAAAAACAAGAAATGATGCAGTTTCATCTACAAATTATACATTCTCTCAAATTATCATAAGTTTAAAAATAAGGTCTACTATTTTTAACATCGATTAATCATTATTAATTAATCAAGTGCTGATATTAGCGTATAATATTTTTTTATAAAAAGAAAAAAAAATTATAGTCTAAACACAACCTAAAATTAATTCAGTAAATTAAATTAAACTAACAAAACTATAATTTCACAGTATAATCATTATTATACTATAATGTATTTTTAACTAATTACTATTGTTGTTGTGTATACTCAAATAAGACAGATGTGTAAAGAACAGGATGAAATGCAACTTAGAGTGCAATAATATCCTATATGGTAAATAATGTTGAACGTATTTTCTGCCATCATTTCAAAAAAAAACAAACCTTCAGTCATTAGCTACTTTTTTGTTATGTTTCGATATTACTAATAATTTAGCCTTTTGGAATAAAAAATTCTTGACAGAATTCCAAATCGTACCCCATTTACTACACTATTTTATGCTCTCTTCTACAAGAAAAAACGAAGGAAAAGAAGAAGAATTACCTTTTTTTATTCACTTTCAAAACTCTCAGACTTTACCAAGACTATTCAACGAAGCCCTAAAATAATTCATACGCAGATACTACTAAATGCGTTTTGTAAATTAGTTTAACACTGAAATCATCAACAATGTTCTACATATGCCAAGCATAACTTATTTTTCATAAAACTAATAATACAAAATATGAAAAATGGCTATGAGTTGTCGTATATAGTAGTAGATATATTGTTATAAAACTTTGAGCATGTGAACGTAGGCAATTTTGGGAAAGTCGTGTAGTGTGGTCACCTTTTTTGACTGGACTGTGAGTGATGAGAACGTCTTCCATCGCCTTGTTTTTTTGATTTACTTGCCAAGTAGGATTCCCACCGTCGATGATTAAGATTAGAAAAATCATCCAGTAATGCAATTTTTCTCAAATATTCCGAGATTCGAATAAGCTCTCTGTAAGAAAACAACAAAAAAAGAACATGATTCAAAAATTATATTTTGAAAAGATGTGTTAGTTGATGAGCGTATCTGCTTGACCACTAAAGTGTTTTTTTATAATTTTTTGTATGATTCAAAGTCAATCTACTCTCATTCAAAGTCGCCAGACTAACCTGTCGCTGTCTCGTGTGGTTCCTGTAAGCCAACAAAATGCAAATTATAATTCGCGTGGTCATTTACATTTATGATATAAAGTATTTAAGGTAAAAATATTTGTGCTTACGGGAATTCCGAAATGGGCGTATTCGAAGGCCGCTCTGAGGATTCATTATGAAACTGAAATAGAATCAAACAGAAATAACATTAATTTTTAAGTAAAAACGTATAACTAACTAACATTTGGACTTGCTCAAACATTCAACATAAATTTTTTTAATGTAACTTACTTGCGTCTCAAGTCATCGACCATGATGGTGTTCTTTACAGAATACTGTTTAAAATAGAAACATTTCATTAACACAAAACAATCTACAAAATAAATAAGAAGCAATGAAAATGATATATGAAAATGTGTACATACCTGTGGAAACTTTCCTAATGGATCAAAATAAAAAAAATTCTCTTTGTTAACCAAGATGATCATAAAATGAATAACATTACAAGAAATAGAATTATAAGAACTTTTGTTTACCCCAAATCACGCCAAGAGGCTTCACCTATAAAAAAAACATCACAATTTACTTAAATTTTGAAACGTAAAAACTACACTTTAAAAAAACCTTGTTAAACAAACTGACCTCGATGACACCGTACTTTTGTGTATGAACAGAAATCATTGCCAAGTAATCTAAGTAGAATGAGACCTTGTATGACGGATGAGAATGAACACCAAGTGCTATAAATATAGGACAAAATAAAAACAAAATATTAATTCAATTAATTTAATTGTACTTGTAGGTATATATAAATAGAACATACTCTTCATTTTAACAAAAGTTAGACTTATTGATGTCACAATAGATGTACCAGCGAGTAGACAACTTACCCTTCATTTTCTCCTCTACCCATTTCATACTCGTGGCAGACCATATCACAATATCGTAATCCTGTAGACAACAAACAAATAAATGTACAACATTACGTATGAATAAAAAGTACAAATCATAAGCTTGTTTATTCTTGTCACTATAATTTAGGTGTGAACATATAGAAATACAATGTAGAATACAAACAATTTTTAAAAGTATGTATTACGAATGCGTACTTTCAGTTAATCAAAATTCTGATCTTACCTGGTAAACAGTCGTTAAAAATTCGTGCAAATAAGGACGCATCAAGTCCAAAGCTGATTCCCCCGTGGAGCTAAATGAAAATTGAGAGTGTGATGATCATAAGAATAAGTGACACAACCTCTTAAACATAGACTCTGTAATCGTAATAATTGACGATGTACAATTGTCACTTTAAAAATACTCACCGATGATCGAATAACGTGTAGTCTATATCAAGTACGACCAATTTTTTGTCTGGCCCTGAAAAGTAAAACAAAGTACATATTTGGAGTGAGGTAGTTATCATTCCATGTCTAGGCCAAAATATGATCTTTAAGAATGTAACAACAAATGTTCAACTGGGCCTTACGAGGTGGATTGAAGACGTTGACATTGTATTCTTTAATTCTTCTCTGAACCTTATTTAAATACACCTCTCTATTTTCTAAGGGTTCATCGTCATCATCCGGAATATCCAAGTCGTTGTTGACATCCGGTCGTTCTTCAGGAGGTACATCCACACTTTCAATCTCTTTTTCTAATGAGCCCATCATCATTATCTTTTGATTAGGTTTCAGAGTCAAATGCCAGAGAAGTGTATCATCTGGAGCTTGCCTTCCTGCAATGAGCAAATATTTTTTCAGATTAGTAAACTGTTTTTAAACAATTTCTAATCTCACGAGTATGATTTTCAAATTTCATTATTAAGGACTGTTACCTTTGTAAGTGAGGTTCAGTAATTTTTGTCTATGTATCAGTATACCAGTTTTCTTCATGATAGCAGTCTTAAGGTCTCGGACAGTTTTTAAAGTTGAGATATTTAATTCATATTCTTTACCTGACCATTTTACAACTAAAGGAAAATCTTTTGCTTCATTGTTTTCAGACTGGCCAATTGAACTTGGTCCTAAAACACCATCCCCATCACCGTCCATGGACACTTCTCGAAGAGGTGAAGAAGACATAATGATTACACGGAAATTTTATGAAATTTTCTCTCTCAAAACAATTTTTGTCAAATTTTTCGAAAAAAATGAAAAAAAAATTCTTTGAAAGTTCGAACCAGACAGAAGTGTCCCCATCTACGAGCCAAAATATGCAATAAATCAAGGACAACTAGAAAGTCTTCATTTTACACTGATGTAGAAAGAAAATCAAGAGAACTTTTTATTCAATTTTTGATCACAAATGATAGAGAACAAAGATCATGTTAGAAGAGTTGGTAAATATTCAAATCATACCTTGCATTGTTTTTTCTCTTTCCAAAAAAGGATAATTTTAAGACTAGGATTGTTTACCAATAGTAAATTATAGAGAGATTCTATTTAAACACTCAATATTACAAGTTAACAAAACAGAAATGAGTCAATTTTATAACGAAACATTAAATGACCAGTACGTACAAACACAAATCATAACGTTGAATTAATTATAATCTATAAATAACAAGTCTTCATTGTGTACCCATATCTTGTAGCTCAGAGCATTTGAATGGTAGTTAAACAAAAAATAGTGAATTAAAACTATTTCTTAACAAAAAGGAATGTAAAGATCAAATTATTATTATGACAATCGAGATCTTTAATGATGTAACATGAAAATGCATGAAAATAAATGTATCACTACATTTCTAACAACTGTCAAATAGTGGCAGTAAACTTTTCTTTTACCGCCCTTGTCTAAGAGAATCTTATTTAAACCAAAATAATTGTTAATTCTTGTTTATGGTAGCCGTAATGAAAGAACCTACAATGAAAACAATTTTAGAATGCTAAAGTCATTCCACCTTACATATTACACACTGGAAGAAGTTACCGGGTAGTACAGTCCGAGAATGATTATGCTTCATACTCGCAACTTTACACAGGCTATAGTTTTTTTACTTATCATAATATCGACTTTGTATAGACAGCTGCTGGTCAAAACTTATTGTTCCTACTCTCTTAAGGTAACTCTACGGCCCTATGTATCATTGTCGTTATTGAGAAGGAAACACATGGACAAAGGTGATTGGTGACACATGTTCTTTCTTCAAATTGACTTAATGACTAGAACTATTTAATATGTAATATATCAAAATATCCACTAATTTACTAACATGTATTACATAATACTGTTTCATGGTATTTGGATATTTTGATATCAGACGGTAGCTTTCATTTCAGATTATAGTCATTTTAGAATCTCTCCTCATGATTTGTACATTCATGTAACCATGATGCTTACAAATAAACCAAAAACTTTTGGTAGAGCCCCACTATTTAAAAAAAAGTGGACCTTATAACTGCATTCTTACATACCTAGTATATGTAGACAAACTGACAGATAAGTTTAAACCAAGGACTAACATCTTTTGATCGATAATTTAGAATTACTTACGCTACTTACATTTACTCCTATAATTGTTTCTTAACACAGTGACATATCAAGCTAGCAGATACGCTGTAAAACCACATCTAAATATTTTTGTTTGTGTTATTCATGCTTGTTCTTGTTGTTAGAGTTCACCTGCAAATAAAATAAATAGAAACAAAAATTAGAAACCCACAGGATGAGATTCATTTTATACTAGACTAGTATTACTAGTATCAGACGAGGACAATTACTACAAAGTTTTATTACCTCAACGGAAGAAGTTCCATTCCGTGTGGAAGTTTTAGATTTGTGCCCAACAAGCTTATAGTAAGCTTTTCGATAGTAATCCATGAAGAGCAAAAGGAATGCTGCTGTGTGAAATACAGTTAACCAAGCAAAGACTATGGGAACGTCACAGTCAATGAAGAATAATTGCATTGAATGAATAAACACAATCACGAATTGAATCTAAAAAGTATCAAAAAAAATAAATTATTTTAACTGCATATCTTTTACAACTTTCATGAGAGAACAACTAATATGTACAGATAAACCAATTACCATTTGAAGATGAGTGAGATATTTCTTCCACCTAAAAAGTATAATTTAAATAAAAATAATTAAACAACCACTTTTCTCCTTTCTGTACTTATTTATGGACTAAAAGTACAAGTGTATAATTAGTTCAAGTACCAGAGGAATTTTTGATATTGTGGTCCTAATGCAGCCATCAAGTAGTAAAAATACATCAAGGAATGAATAAATGTATTTGTGAATCCAATTAAAGTACAATGGCCACCGGGAGCAAATCTTGCAGCAAGCCAGGCCTAGAAAAAAATGACATTTTAAATCATATTTTTCAAAGAGTATTCTGCACAAATGTCATCAATTTATATTCCGTATACTTAAATTCATTTAAATCAACAAAAACACTCACATTAACGGGCATTACACCATGATGAAAAACTTGAAGGAATGAAACATGTTGCCCTTTTTTTCGAAGAACAAAAAACAACTGTGGAATAAGAAAAAAACAAGAAATGTTATTCCCCAGTTATCAGTACCTTTTCATATCTGATAATAAAATTTTTATGAGTATCACTTTATTACCGTGTCGAAAAACTCAGTCAATTTAGAAATGTAGTACCAGTAAAGAACTCGAACCATCTTCAAAACACATGGAAAAGTATAAAAATTAGAAATTAATATAAGAGTAAGTACAAACTGCATTTAATAAAACAAAAAATATATTATTACTCTGTTGGCGCTCTCGTTGTTTCTCCTGTCCACAGGTTGGCATTTTAAATTATAAGACCCAAACCAGCCACCCATTCCAAACTAAGGAACAAAGAGTAGGAAATTAACATTAATGACGTGATTATATTAAATGTACATGTAGTTGATATCTAAAAATTTAAATATTACTTCGTAAAACTGCCAGACGCTAAAAATGACTTGGAAAGCATTATAGAAGACAAGTAATTTCTTGAGTTGGTAAGGCGTTCTATTATGAAAATGGAAAAATGGTAGACATATTAATCTCAATCTATCAAAGATTGTTAAATGAAAATTATCATCATTTATGATTTTTACCTATTCTTCATGTACCACGGTCCCAAATATTTGACAACAATCACATACAACAGACACATGACCAGAGTTGGTGTTGGACTTGACATGAGGAACCATCCGTCCGTCCGTTTATCTAAATAAGTAGTATCAAAATAAGTAACTATCTTAAGTAATTAAAGTAATTTGAAAATACTTTACTTTTTTATAAAGTACCAAGTGAAGAAATTCTACTTACCACGCTTGGCAAAAATTTCATCGTATTCCTCAAGAATGTACGCAGGTATAAGGAACGACATTGTAATCTGTTGGTATAAAATCAAATGTCACACAAGTATTAACTTAAAGTAAATTAATACAAAATTAAAGTCTACTTGCTCTGAACTTACTTGCGGCGGCTTAAAATTGTAGAGTTAATTCTCGATGGTCTAAATCTCTCTCAATCTACAAATGGTAATGACAGATGTGAAGGAGAATTATAGAGCCGGATGTGGGCTTTGACCAGAGATTGCAGCCGGTTGAAGAATGTCCAAACGAACGGAGGTCACAGGTCAACAAGATCTGAAAGATCAAAAAACACACAGACACAGCGTGCAAATTTGCGCGCGAAGAGAAACGTTTGAATCCAGCAATTCCGGTATTTTTTTTCGCTGAATTCGATGATGATTGAATTCTAATATTTTAATTGTTTTAACTGGAGTTGGCTGTGTGCTTTTACGTGAAAAATAGTTTGTTATTAGTTAAGGTTGAGAACTTATTTTGTACATGATGGCTGCTAGCGGTGGGAGTTCAGAAGTTGACGTACAAAGGTAAGTACAATTAACACGACATTGCTTTTTTTACTTTTATTGGTTTGTAAAATGCTACTTATTTGTGTTTACAATTAAATTTACAGTCCAACACAACATTTATGGACGTTATTGATGGGTAAGACAATGCTAGCCAGTGAAGAAGTTGTCCATGAGGAATTGACTAGAAATTGTGATAAGATCATCACGGGTCTCCAAATTTTTACTACGCTCACTCCTGATGAATTGGAAAAACATAAGAAAACGTTTGAAAGTTTGACGAATACTTCAGCAAAAGATAAACTTTGTCAGGCTTTGGTACAAAAATTGGTAAGATTTTAGTCTAAAACTTTTTGTTGTACAAAGCCAATATTTGAGCATTACAAATACTGCATACGTCTGTTGACTTTGTTTTAATTGTTGATTTCTTTTTTGCTTCACAAAAATAGAAAATGCAAGAAAAGGATGCTTGGAGTCTATTTTTATCCTACATCATGTTTGAGTACAAAGGCTCATTAGTTTCCTACGACAAGCTAGTAGAGTCGGACAAAGAATTGGATGTTTTTTTGAGTCACTTGGAAAAGTATTACTTGGACGAACGCTTGTGTGTGATTTGTTGTTCTCAACTTCTGTTAAGATTCTCTGTTGATGAACATCATCCTTACTCGGTACGCTTTTTTTATTGATACAATGTGTCTCTTGTTTTCTACGAAAGGACCATATTCTCAGATCTAACTTATACAAAAAATTTGTATTGTTTGTAATCCTAGCATATTATTTTTTGTTGTAGGAAATATTTTCCGAGTTTCTTAAAGCAGCTTGTAAAGAGGATTGGATAAAATGGATGGCATTATCAATCAAGTCATCGTTGAATGATCGAGAAAGAATTGAAGTACTTCATACTCTTGCATCTATTTTGTTTTACATGGGTCGAGCTGAGAATGTCGTACAATCGGCAGTTCAATATTTAGAAGATTACGAATGGTCTGGAAAATCTAAACAACTTCTTCAAGCGGAAGCTGTACTTTGTTATGCTTTGTTACAAGCTGGTGATACCTCTGTTGTTGCTGACAATGAAACTACTGAAAAATTCCTCGAGTCTCACGTATCCAATTTATTGAAGAATCCTTATGTAGTAGGGGCCGTTCTACGATGCTTTAAAGTTCGATGTCCAGAAAATCGGACCGTACGATTACAATTACAAGAGTTACAGCATCCTTCTCAAGCTGTACATTTTATCATAGAACTTTTCCTTGCCTACTCCTTGGATGGTTACAAAAATGTAAGAATTTTACTTTACATAGCATTAATTAAAATTAGTAGTTTAATCAATACACAATTCGAATTATGAATTTCTTGACAGAAACATGGTATCAGCTCTGTGCTCATGTCCTGTGCCAGTGAGGCTGTTCAATTTATATTGTCCAACTATGCTAAGGTAAGACGGAATTGAAGCTGCTTTATTGTTGTATCTAGTTCAAATAATTCTTTGTTTTTTGCGCTAAATTCACATGATTTAATTTTCAATACAATACATTTAGGAAAATTTTGGTACAAACGAGGAATGGCATAATCTTCTTCAATTGCTATTAAGAGATGTGAGTATCAAGACTATTTAAATTTTAATTTCAAAAAACATGTTTTAAAACTAAGGTTGCTACCTACATAAGAAAAAGTATATGAAAATAATTGTATGTTTGCCTGTTTTATTTTTTAGCCTCAAATAGCAAATGATTTTATTCACGATAACTCGGAAGAGCTTGTACAATTGTATCAGGAGACTCTGATGAGTTTCCCTGTTGAAATTAACTCAATGCTCAAAATTTGGAAGTCTTTATTTACAGCGTCGGCATATTCTGAATTTGCCTCTGCTGACACTGTAAGCTATTGTTAATCAGTGTCCACATGTATCAAAATAATGTTTTCTCTTATTTTTCGTGTTTTTTACCAATATCATGTTTATTTTTTTTAGTTGGTGGTGATTATTGAAGATTTACACTGGCTAGCAGAGATTTATGATAATATTGGATCTCGTATTTTGAAGCCGAATGGAAACAATGAATGGATTCTTCTTCAAGACAGATTAGTCTATGGTGCGTTGCATTGGTTTGAATTAGTTTAAAATGTGAAAGCTTGGTTTTATTCACGAATAATTATTGAACCATGGCTACTTTTCAAGTAAATTGAAGTTTAATCAATTTCTGTTGTTTTATAGGAATTCCTATACGGGCCCAGTCAGTGGGTTTAACGGTTGATGACAGTGTTCCTTTAGTCATTTGTTGGGATTTAAGTGGAGGAACAAAAGAAGTTAATATTTGGGATATTATTCTTAGAGAAATTATACAGCCGAACGTAGACGCTTATGATTCGGGAGATTCATATTTTTTAGAACAAAATGAAGAAAAATTGTGTTTATTAGCCGATTTTTTGATAATTCTTACACGTGCCTCCAAGCAGTTGTCCAGTAAAGTATTGAATTTATTTAAGCCTTTATGCTTTCTCCTACAAAAGTGAGTTACATGTACATATTCAAGTTTTAATTCTAAACACACTAGTTTCTCATTTTTTCCGTTTTAGTTTAATGCCTATAGTTAATGGAATTTCACTGACAAAACGTGCCTTTTATTTATTTTGTAGACTTGCCTCCGAAAAAAATCAACCTTCAGAAAAAGCGCAAGCTGTGAGCTACGTCTTAAAATTAATTGCAGCCGGATCTAAATTCGATAGAACACTAGTAATTTCTGAGATGGCTGACTTGTGGCCAGTTTCGACTGATCCTAATCTAGTTCAAAGACTCATTATTGGCTATGAAAGTGTCTCAATCTCTCAATATCTTGTGACAAAAGCATTCCTTCAGTCTCTTCTTTATTTATTGGAGGTAACTTTATACAAGACTATACTGCAAAAATTGAAAATGATATCAAAACTTTTCTTTTCAAATACCAATTTATTAAATTTATTACAGTAATGAGTTAATTAAAACTGTTTTATTTTTTAAATTAGATTTCAGTTCATGATGTTGAAGATGTCATTCAACAAATATGTATATCATCCGTATGGTTTGTCCTAGAAAATATCTTCCCATCTTACGAACATTGGGGATTTCAAAATATTGCCGACAGAAATGAAATTATTAATACCTGTTTAACAATTTTTTTAAATGTGTATCGATCCAAAGAACGTGGATATTTGAGTTTAAAAGAAGTATGTGCCAGAGAACTGATGGATAAACACAGCTCATTATTTGCAATTTTAAAAACAGGTAAATTTAATTGTATACTGTATTCGAATTTTCACTTTCTGCTCAATCTCTTCATTTGCAAAACTCTGATATGTATTATTTTATTTATCTGAAAAATGTGTAAAATGAATTTCTTGTAGATGAGACTTTACTTCGTGACAGCATCATTCGTCCGAATGCTGAAACTTTACTGGTTCCAGAAATAATGACTAGTGCATTGTGTCTTCTCATGGAACTTCATTTATACAAGAAGGATATTCTCAAGGTAATAAATTTAGTTTCAATAATTAGTAGCTACAATATTCACACTGATTTTTTTTGTACATTACATGATAATTCATTGTGTATTTCATTTATGTAAATTTTTTAGTTAGTTGACTCAAGTTTGGGACTTTCTTTAATTCAAAAATTGGGTCGTCTATGCCGGCATCGTCTCATTCCTCTTGTACCAACTTTAGCTATTAAATTTCTGAAGAATATTGCAGGCGAACTGAATATATCAGTTCTTGCCTGTCTACATACTGATGCCGTAGCTTTTCGGGATTTAATTTTTCAAAGACTGGAATATAGATCGGAAGATATTAATTTGAAGGTAAGGTGTATATTTCTATTGTGTTTTGTCATTTTCTCATTTACTTCTGTTTTGTCACTATGTTTAATCTACATTTCTTCCCAATACAATTTTTTTTATTTAGGTCGGAATTTTAGAATTTCTTGGTGTTTGTGCACATACTCAACTTGGACTGGTTCAACATTTTTTTGAAGAGTCGAATTTTGTTGAACGCTTACTGGATCTATTTAGTGAAAGAGTTAGTCATTTACCATTATTTTTTTAAAAACATTACTCCGTACCTTTGTATCCACGTTTATCCTAATACTTCAATGTCCTAAATATCGGTTTTTTAAATCATGTTTATGAAATAATCTTGTTATAGGAGGAGAATCTTTCAATTGCTGTTTTGGGATTTATCAGAGCACTTTTTCGCCGGGGTGCTAGTACTATCAAAAACTATCAAGGAGATATTTGGACTCATATTTTTGATCCAATGAAGCAGATGCAACTGTATGTACCTAATTTTAAACTTAATTTTAATTTTATTACTTGAGATTAGTAGTGTTTATTTTGAAGGGCGTCTAAATTTTTTCTCTGCCTTTCGTGCTGTCGGACCGATTTTTATTGATTGTGTGCTCATTAAATAACTTGTGTACATTTTCTATTTGGTTTTTCCCCTGCAGTGGAAGTCGATTGGAAATCATCACACGTACACTCAACATCATAACTTTTGAGTTGTATGTGAATGGTGCTACAGATCAAAACTTTGTAGCTGAGATGGACAATTTTCTTAAAAAAGACCAATTTCATCGTATAATGAGGGTAAGTAGGGGGGAGGGAGTAATATTTTATCAAAACTTTTATATAGCAGTAAATAACAGAGCTTTTAATATACTTTTTATTTTTGTACTCCTTTATAGATTTCTTTAGAGTCAAAAGAAAAGGATAGAGCCAAGGCACTGGTGGCTATCAAACAATTCTTTGTGATACTTACAAGCCGTCTTGATCTTGCTGCCTTAATGCCCCATGATACGAAGACAATGTTAACAAATGAATTGACGGAAAAAATTGTACATGAAGATGACTTTAGTTCAGATGGAAATAGTGCGAGTACGATGGCTGAGCTTCTCCTTCATTTATCACCATGGGATGAAGAGGAATTTTTTCGAAATTTCATTGAACAAATTTCCCAGTATTTTGAGAGGAATGTGATTGCAGTTCAGAAACCATTACTAGCTCTCATGATTAATTGTATCAAACATAGCAAGTCAAATATCGACTCTATTACTATTGGCCGTATTGTGTTTATTGTATCCCGTATTTTCTACAAGGCGGCTCAAGTCTATGAATCAAACAAACCTGAAATTGTTCATCCTATCCTAGCATTAGCAGCAAATATTGTGACAAGCATTATAAATTCTCCCAAATGTGAGGGTTGGAGTTCAACATTTCACTACCATTTTTTAATTATGGCAGTTGTGAATGTGGCCAGCGTAGGAATTTTGGTAATCTTTTTTTATATATACAAAAAATTATCTACTGTGCTAAAAGTAGTACACAATAGGTTAAACTTTAAGCCTTAAAGTATTTTTCATGTGAAACAACGGAATACAATGTATGGGTCAATATTTTATGAGTAACTATTTGTATTTTATTTTAGAAAGGAAAAGGGCCTGAAATAGTAGCCGAGTGCCTTGGAGTTCTCATACAATTGTGTGCAAAGAAAACCTATAATATACTAGCGTACACATCATTCAGTAAATATTTGTGGTTACCATTGGCAAAGTTTGCAACCCCAGACTTGAGAGATCCAAAATGGAATGATGTTTATCTACTTGGAATTCATTTAAACACTAGGATGATTCAAAATCATAAGTTTCATTATTTAGAAGAGTGCCTTAACTTTTGGGGACTTCAGTAAGTGTTTTATGACGAAAAATAATAATTATACTACTATTGTGTGTATGAACACACATTGTATGTTGCATTAATAATATATAAGATTGTTATTCTTCATGTTTGTTTGTTATTACAGTGGTCTGTTTTTGGCTCATAAGTTGTGGGATTTGTCGGATGTTGTCGACCGTTTTTTCTTAAAGGTAATTTCCGGGATTATATCCAGTGACGTTACAGAGTTGATGGATAACTTGTGTAGTTTAGTAGCGTATACACAGTAAAAATGCGTAAACGGAATGAATGACCTGACTATGAGCTTTATTTCATCGACGGAATTATTTAATATGTTTGTATTTTTTTTCTTTCTTTTTTTTAAATAAAGAACCCAGAGAAAAATTTCAGAGAAATGAAAGAACTTCTTGAGATTATTATTTTTACTTTGGATGCCGTCTCAGCAATGATTCCATTCATTCAACAATGGAGACTGCAACAGCCTTACCCCCTCACGCAAACCCTTGTAAGTTGTATAGAAATAAATAAATAATTATAATATTACTTTAGGCTAATGTAG
This sequence comes from Arrhopalites spinosus, assembly GCA_034700945.1. Lineage (NCBI taxonomy): Eukaryota > Metazoa > Arthropoda > Collembola > Symphypleona > Arrhopalitidae > Arrhopalites > Arrhopalites spinosus. The sequence goes on along the minus strand of JAQIVZ010000186.1, from coordinate 52,891 downwards.
TGTACAAAATTTGTTATAGAATTGTTATTCTATGTAATTCGCTCTCTCCCTCGACCTTTACAAATTTTATACACCAGTTGCTCCTGTCAGCTGATGATGATTATTCTGTAGATTTTTTTTCATGGGTTTTCTGTGGAGTAATAGATAGTCTAGTTGCACAAAGGTTTCTATCATCTACTTTGTTTGTTGATGTTGAAAAATTAATGGATAGCTTTGTCAACGAGTCTTTACAAGTTGATGTAATAATAATAATCACTCTTTAAAGTACGTCCTAATCGTTACCTGATCTTTTGTTGTACTGTATGTACGTATACGTACATGGATATAATGCAAGATATTTTGAGTAGTCAAGTAATAAAATAAAGTGTAGATGAGCTTTAGATCTTTGATGGAGTCCGGAAGTTATAGTGAGCAAAACTGTGTAAAGGTCTGCGAGAGAGGGGACTTTAATCTCTGCCTTCTCTCTTTTTCACCCCATGATGAAAGTAATATTAGATAATTTGAGACTCGAGTGATGTAGGTTTTACTATCTCCACTTTTTGGTTATACATGTATGCATAAATGTTGTTTAACCGGGTGAGAGGGATAATATAAAGGAGATAGTAGTATTAGTCGGAGTAATATAACAGAATCTAGCTTTGAAAAAGATGAGACGGGGATAAAAAGACGAGGGTAATTTGACAGGAAGGAGTTTTTATTCATATGTACATATATTTTTTTCATAGGAAGGAGTGTTTACGACATTGCGAACATCTGCGGCACTATTATCACAGCCAAATCATTTACTCTTCCTCATTAGCTCGGCGAAGATTCAAGCAAACTTGGAGACTAAATTAACTCCTCAAATATTAGAGATACAAACCAAGTAAGTCAACACATCACTTTTCTCTCCCTCTCTCTCTCTGTAACTTTCACCACCCTTCTCTATATATGTCTATTTGAATTCGTAAAGGGAGACCTAATTTTAATTTATTTTTCGGGGTGGGCAACTCTCAAAACATGATTTCCTTTCATATTAGAATTTTATGTAATATTATGTTTCATATTTGATTTATTGATTTGTTTATTATTCTATTTGTCAACGGGAACTCATTTGGGATCATTTCTATCATGTTCATAGACCATAACATAAATGATATATATCAGTATATGATTTAGTGTAATTTGACTTCTTTTTTTTTGTAGATTGTGGGAAGTGATGGGACTTGGTATTCATATTTTTTGGACATTAAGACATCATTCACATGAATTTGATTTTGGTGAACCTGGAGTTTTTATGACAACAATTTACACTGTAGTAGATTTATGCGTCAAAGGGTTGACCAAAGGTGATAAGAAAACTGGCCTCAATGTGAACATAAAAAATGTTGTACTCATCACATTGGAAAAGTCTTTGGGTGTAATATTTTTCCGTGGAAAAGATTTTCTTAAAATTATTCAACAAAATCCTAAAGATGAAAAAGCTCTTAAACGAGAATTGGAGGCAGAGACGGTGAGAGAAATTATTTATTTATTGACTTAATTTTTTGTAGGTCATAAAATTTACATGAACTACCCTGGCAGTTACTTTTCATTTTTAAACTTTTTTTTTTCTACCTTGACATTCTTATCCTTGAGCTTTAATGTACCAAAAATTTTGTTTATGACCAAAAATGTGATGCATTTTTTAGTTTATCTAAAAAACTTTTTGCCAACACTCTTGAAAAACGTAAAGAAAATATTTAGGTTGATGGATGTTACTAAAAGGTTATAAATTTTACTTGTTTATTTTTCATTTCAGATTGCAGTGTGTGACAACGTCAAACGGTTAGGATTGGCTAACAATGACTATATCAACAAAATGTGTTATTCTCTCGAAGAAATGTTTCGATAAAATTTTTGATAGATTTTTAATGCCAATTTTTTTCAATATATTTCTAAAAAAGTGTAAGCTCAATTATTATTATGGCAGTTGCCATTAACCTTAAAATACTACCTTACAAAGAGAGTAAAACGTATTTAAATTCTCGAAACGAACATTATTATTATTTTTTTTTTTTTTTTTTGAAAAAGAAGAAGAAAAAGTTTCTTTTTTTGTACCATTTTCAATTTTATGTATGTGTCTCTCTCTTTATCATGTTTTTGTATCTAATGTACATTATTTCTTATATGTGTCAATTAAATGAATGATGATTTCACTTTCTTTCTGAATGAATCCGCAGTCATTAATTTGCGACATGAGAGATATTTCTAATTCCATGTAGGCTGACCTCCCTTGTATAAGTGTACAGGGAAGAATGATAAAGTCGAGGAGATGAAATGGGGACAGTGAATCTCGTCATATCACTATACATAAAAATGGACGTATAGACAATATAATGTTGTATATGTATAAGACAGTGTATCGACCTCAAGAGAATGTCATCAAGATTCTGGAAGCTGCAGAATGGTCCTCTCCCTATGATATTTTTTTCTCCATCATGTTTGAGTGAGGGGAGAAAGAATTTTCACATGTACATGTGATTTTTGTCACCATCATCATCATTGGTTTCACTGGTTATGACTGGCGCATGGTGTACTGATTACATGTTGAATCTTTTATTACTCATCTGATGAGAATAGCCGACAAGTCGAACGTTTTCTAGGTTCTATCTCCACTACTACTCGTATCTGTGTACACTAGTGGCCATTGCAAACTGCATAGCTAATAGTATCTGTAGTAGTAGAGAAATTCGGACGCATCTTATGTACCATGATACCAGAGAGAGAGAGAGAGTTTAGATGGAAGATGAGAGGGGCAATCTTTTTTGGCACTCACCATGATTTCTCCCTATCATAATATCTTGTGAATGTGGAATCCAAAGTATTTCTCTCACCCTATCATCCCTCCCAAAATATCCTTCACCTAAAATGAAAGTACAATTTTTTCCAATCATATCTTGGACAACGTTTGGATGGAATAGCTCATATTTGGCTTCCCTTGGAATAAAGTCAAGAGTGAGGGAAAGGTAAAATGAAATAACATTTTATTGTGTGTAGTCAGGGTGGTCATGAAAAAAACTCGTGTTACTGATATATGATATGTAGTATGTACATACATATGTATATGTAATGTATGCATTATAAAATTTTACTCGAATATAAACATGCAATTTTGTTCAATTATTTATGAAATCCATTTTCCTTGATAATAATGAAAAGGAGATATTTTTACATGGTTACATGCATACAATGTATAAGTAATAAAGGATGGAAATTTTAGACATGATATTATTATTACAGAAGAGGAGGATGTTAGGAAAGTTAAAAGGATCTTTTTTGAGTCGCATCAAAAATAGTTGAGGCTGGTGGTGATGCGGGAGATGGTGAAAAGAGAGAATTGGTGGGGGGGGGGGGTTAGTTATACAAGGATAAATGAAGAAAAATTACAAACCTTAGAGAGAGAAGAGGTACTTAATACAGATGCATACAAGTTTCAATTTGAGAGCTCCTCCTCTAGTCTCTAAACACACACACACACATGTACAAGTGTAGTATAAGACTTTTAACCATAAGAGATACTTGATGCAGAGGAAGCTATAATTTAGAAAACCAACCAACGTTGTCAAAATTACAGTGTTCATTACTACAAGGCAAAGAACTAAGTTTTCTCTAGTAATTTTTCATGTCCAACAAAAGTTTTCTAAAGTGTAATGTGAATTGCATACATGTATGCGTGTATGACTTTTTTCCCGAAAAAAGAAAAGAGATATTACTCACACACACACATCATTCCTATACATCTATTCTGTTATACGATGTATAATAAGTAGGGATAATATAATTTGAGTGGGAGAGTAAAGTTTACAAGCGCAAACAGGTAGTTAGGTAAGCTGTTTTTTTGTGCTTGATCTGCTATAACAGAGATATAAACTTTTTTTTTCTGCTTTCTTTCATACATGTACTTACCATCATGGTAGTTCATTGTGCGTTGGCACTAATGATCCTTGTATTATAAGAGAGAGAAAAGTTAAAGAGAATGATGAGCTTAATGTGAATTACATGAATCTATAATATAAAAGTCTTTTCTAGTTAATGTGAATATTTTTCCAAAAGCAAAAGAGTTGAATCGATAGAAATCCACTCCACTTAAATTGTCTGTGTGTGTGTGAGAGAGAGGGAGAGGGGAGTGGGGGAATGATAAAAATCAAGAAAAAGACTGTTCACATTTCTCATTATTTTCTGAACAATTTTCATTTTGGTTCAATTCTTACCGTAAGAATCTATAGGATGGTAATACAGATAGAGAGAAAGAGAGAGAAAGAAAAGAGCGTAAGGAGGATTGGAGGAGAAAGCGGAAAGCATTATGGTAAAATGAGTTTAAGATCGTGGTGAGAATGAATTAATGAGATCAAGTAGAGTATCACTTGGAATGTGCTGGATGTGTAAATGAATTCTGCTGGGATACAGTGAGGCGAAGCGAGGGGAAAGGGAAAGAGCCGCTCCTTTTTTTCCTCCTTTTCTCTTCCACACTTTTCCCATGTTCCTCTCCATCCCTCTTTCTCTCTAGATTCGTAAAGTCCTTTTCATGATTTGCATGAGACTTGAACTTTCCCCTCTCTCTTCATGCTAGTCGTATGTATGGAGTAGCATAAGAGAGAGAGAGCGGGGATATTAGGGAATGAATCTTACCCTCTTACACTCAAAAAACACACATCCACGTCCATGTACATATAGACACAAACGAGGACCTCTTAGAAAAGGGAAGAAGAAGTAGTAAGGATGAAAAAGTTTCTTCCTCTCTTTTTTTATCTCTACTCATCTAATTCTTGGTTTGTCGATTTATTTTCTTGCACAGCTCTGGGAATAAACTCTAACCATATTCTAGTTTTGGTTGTGTATAGAGAGGAAACGAGATAGAGGAAGGAAGACAGGCAAGAGAGGAAAAAAAGGTAAGAGGATCTCTCATCTCATATCATTACTTGTGGCAGACATTGCACACTGCATCTCTTAAACTCTCCCAGTCTATTCATTTGCTTTGCCAACAAAACTAACCCATGGGCGCTTTCATTCACTCTCATTTTTTTTTACCCTTCCTCTTCTTCCTTTACTACTCCCCTCCCCCCTCTTCCTCTTCCTTTCCTTCTAAAAAAGGGAGAAAATCCCTCGTTCTCTAACATCTTCTTCTTCTTTCCCTCCACAATTCAATCTTTACCAAGATGGTAAGGCTCAAGTTTTGGTTGGTTCATCATCATAATCATCTGATCAATGAGATGTTACGACTTTTAAATCGTGCATAATATACTTCCTACCCTCTCTCTCTCTCTCCTTTAGAAAACCCAAACTAAAATTCTACTCACTTGTTAGAAGGTCAAATGTGAAGAGGACTCTCCACTTTCTTCAATGTATCTAGGCCATGGGATGCTAAGCATGGTGAAACTTGTGACTTTTGTTCTGACTCCTCCAACTCTCTCTCTCTCTCTCTATTTCTATACTCTACGCTCTATATACTCCAAACGGCAGTCTAGTAGTTCTGACTTGTTGCAAATTTATGAGCGACGCCAGCCAGGGACTACCACTACTTTGTATTTCTCTAGAGGGTCACTCTCCACTTCTCTCCATGGTTATCCGGGTATGAAAACTGGAGAAAAACTACTACGTCTATTTTAGCCCCCCGTCTTTTCCTCATATATAGCCATAAATGTACATTCCACACTCATCCCCCTCCTCCTCCCATTCTCTCATCATTATCATTTGCTCAGTACATTGTACACAAGGCTAAAAATGTTACTACTTTTAATATTATATTACTTTACTTATGCTAATTTCACAATTACATACACTTGCCCTCTCTTCCTCTCTGCTATGTGATAAATTTAATGGAATTTACCCAAAAACAAGAGCAGTAGTTAGAAGATGAGTTATTTTAATCATTTATAATGTGTGTGGACCACCATGTCACTCTATATTATGCAGCCATGGTCGTTAAAAACTTCATTAATTGTCAAGAGAGAGAGAGAGAGAAAGTAGTTGAAAAAGGTTATTGGAGAATTATGTTGCAGGCCCATATAATTTTAACTTTATTTTTTTGTAAAATCTCCCCCAGCTACAATTTCTCTTGTCCTCATTCAACTTGTCCTTCTTTCTCTCTTTTTTTTGGAAAATTATAGTCTATGAAATTTAAAAAAAAGAGAGAATATTTTTGTTTGTACAAAAAAAGAGAAAGTTGAGAGAGCATGGAAAGGAGGAGGAGGAGGGGGCTGCATCTATTTTTCTTGATAATAATATACAAGAGCTGATAATATAGAATGGAGAGGAAATTCAACAGGAAGCATGGAGGCATGTACCAACAAGAGAATAAAAAAAAGTCTTTTTGTGTATAGTAAGCATGCACACAAGGAGTATGGAGGAGGGGGAGGGGGGAGGAGAAAGTGAAGAAGAAGAATGGAGAGAAAAAGAAATACGTGAAAGGAAATGAAAATGTGAAGGGAGGAAGTATATTAAATATATGTGTACAATATATTTCTCTCTATATTTTTTTTGTGTTGGGCACATTTTTCTTGTTATTGTTGTTGTCTCTCTTGTGATCGTAAATCCTATTCACGAGTCTTTCAACACTAATAAATCATATGTAATGTATATAATACAGAATTTTAATAAGGGTTCCCTCTCTACACATGAGAGAGGGGACAAGGAGAGAGAAATTTGTAATGTTAATTAATATTTGTCACATTTATTCATATTTATTTTTAATTTTAAATGAGACACTCAGTTGACTTGTCGTCATAATGAAACTTTCCACATGATTTAAAGGGACTAGTGTAACTTTATTGTTTTTTTGTGTTATAGGTCTGTGTGTGAATTGTCATAAACTTGAATAATTTGAATATTATTGACTACCCTACTAAAATACTCAATGAGAATGAATGGGGGCCAAGAGTTTTGGGATGTTGTATATTTTATTTATAATATTCTCAAATTAATTCCTGGGACAAAATTTTATGACGTACCAGAAAATACAAATATATAATTTTAATCTCTTGTACATTTTGGACCAATCATATTTTGCAATTGTATACAGATACACAATAAGAATGTTGTGGAGGGAGGGGAATATGATGATTTGTTGGGAATATTTAGATACGATAACAAGTTGGTAATTAGGATAGGAAAAGAGACGATTAGTACAACTAAACAAGTAAGTTATGTTCAAGACAGAATTTTATAGCTCATGTCATTTATTTTTTGGCGTTCTCTCTCTCTCTAAGTAATTGAGAAAGGGAGAGAAAGTCCCTGGCTGGCTTTGTGGTAAAAGATAATCCAGATTGTATGTATTTTCTCAAAGTTTGAATTACCTGTACCTTCGAATTTAGAGGAGTATATCTGTAACATGGAGAGATAGAGATGGAGGAGGGTTTGCATGGTTTAGTTTATCTTGTTTCTAGATCTGAAATTGGAAGGAGGCAAGAAGGAAAGGGAAGAGAGGGGACGACAACAATAATACTCGTGCCAGCGGTGTCATAAAAGACCCCTTTCCCCACATTTTATTAGTGATTAGGTTAAATTAAATTGTTATGGAAATAGCCTTAAAAAAAGAATAGGAGAGTAGGGGGATGGAACCATAAGCTCTTTAGCTTTACTCTACGATTTTCTTATTCCCCAACAGAAATACATTTTGTCTCTCTCTCTCTCCTTCAACATTGTAAACCTTTTTAGTATATTGTAGGCACTTGAAACAAAAATTTTCACCCAAAGATCCATTTTCCTGGAGCAAGGGAAAAAACCATTAGTGTCAACAAAACTGTCAAAAGTCTCATTGTACACGTGTTGGAGGGGGTAATATGCTTTGCATGTATTTTGGGATAAAAAAATCATCTTGTCACCATTACCAAGACTAAAAATTTTGTACTGTGTACATACTTACAATCTCCATGCATATTACGTACATCCATGTAAACTTACCTTTTCTCTTGAATTACTCAAATTGGCTAGAGGCACTTGGCTTATTTACCTTAACTTTTCTCTTTTCTTCTTTCATACTCCTTGAACACATTATAGTTAACCTTGCTTGCTAGTTAACCTTGATTTATTTTAATCAGGGAGAAGAGAAAGTTTTTTTTTGAGGAGGAACATAAAAAAGCGTACAAGTTATATAGTAAAAAAAGACTTTTTTTTATATGACTAACAGTTAAGTCACTTTCTTCCACTCCCTCCATTCTGTCACATGAAGTTTGTGTGGAACATATTTTTTTTTAGTTTTTTCTTTCTCTCTTCGTCTTTTATTTTTTTTAGAGTTTTATGTTACTGCGACGAATGAATTTATGTGAGGCGAAGACGAAAAAAAGTCTCTCTCTGCATCATGATCGTTAAATCATACAAAAGCCAAGTTTTTTTTGTATAGAATATTTCAAATACTTTTTTTGTGCTGTGTGTCATTCCACGTGTAAGTATTTCATCCTAATTCTCCCCTCTGAAAAATTCTCTCTTTCACTTTGCTCTCTTCTCTGAGTGAGTGGAGTAAATTGAAAGTAATTTTGAGAATGAATCAAACTAAATTCCCAGAATTAATTTAACATAATGTATACAATATAAGTAATTGTAAAAAATTTAAACTTTGTTTTTAACTAAATTAAACTTTTGATTTTTTTTCTTCTAATATAATTAAAATAAAATGTACACTTTCACTTTATCTTGTACCTAGTACTACTACAATAGCCTCATTAGAAATTTAAAAGGAATTTTTTTTAAACTTTTGTATTTATCTTAACCGTTCAAAAAAAAAAAGTTTTTGTTCTCTCTATCCCCTCCACACACACACACAAACGAAAATTCCCTTTATCTTGAACCATTCTAGCATGTCAATTAAAGTAATGTATCCGTCAATAAATTTACCATCATATACAGACACTACAGAAAAAAAGAATGTACCTTTGATTCAAAGTATAGAGAGAGATTCTCTTTTAAAATTCTACACAGAGACGAGTGTAAATTACAGACTCAGGTAACTCTTCTTTTTTTGTGTATAGTGAGACAAAAGAGAGAGAGAGAGGGGGGGGGAAGAGATAAAAAAGAGGAAATTGGAGGACTGGAGGGGCTGGGTAAACTAAACTTTATGTTGAAACAAGCCACTTAGTTGATACAAGAGAAAGAAAGGGAATAATTAATGGGAGTTTAAAGCCTCTTCTCTTATTTGCCCTTCAACTTCCTCATCATGACAAGGATATACGTACATGTGAGAGGGACGACATAGCACACACACACAAAGAAGAGTGAGATGAGGGGATAGAAAATCAGAGGAGGACAGAGAAAAACAACAAGAAAATTTCGACACAGTAGAATTCAGTGAGATGGAGGCCAAAAAAAAGAGGGAGGAAAACAGTTAAACTGACTGGAATCAAAGCTACGAGAATGGAGTTTTAGGTCTGTAAGAGAGAAAAAAATTATGTAACTTGCCATCATCATCTGTCTATACGACCCCTCGAGTCTCTTTTTCTTGAGCAATGCATATACAAAATACAACATCCACACTTGACACATTGGCTTTATGAGAGAAAGGAGGAAGGAAAAGGGGGAGGGGGGCAACTGCTACTCTTTTGGTCTTTCTTTTATCGTGGGTACGTGTCAGACAGAGAGTTTTCTTTGAAAATGATGACTTCTCTTCATGTACAGGACTATATATATAATGGAACTATACAGTTTCTATACATGCCTATAGCCCATACAACTTTCTCTTTTTCTCTATCCTCACTGTTGCTTTCTATTTTTTTTTCATTGGGCATTGAAACGTCGGCTTGAAGAGTCAAGACTATCAAAAAAATGTACATTGGCTATTCACTTGAAACCACTATACGCCCAGACAAAACTGTGTGCTCCTGTGTCTCATATAAAGAGAGAGTGGATTGAGAATGAAGGGAAGAGACTAGCCACAGTTGAATAATATTAGGCCCTTCTATTTTTTTTATATAGTGGGCTCTTTGTATAGAAATTTTGTATAGGAATTTGTCTTTGACTTTGCTTATACTTTTATCGTTGTGCACGATTGCTTTTTGCGTATGGTCAGTCCACTACAGTATATATATATATTTTTGTAGCTTTGGTTTACTTTGCTTTCAAAATGGATAGAAGAGAAAGGAGTGGAAGTAAATCAGAAAATAAAGAAGAGAAAGACTTTCCCCCTCTTTTTCCTTTCACAATTCATCTCTTCCCTTCATCTTCACGTCTCCCCACGTTTCCAGCCAACACTGTAACTGTAAAAAAAAGAATTTGGACTGGCAACTACACTTTTTCCATCTCTCTTTTCTTTAAAACGAGATACTTTTTTGAGTGGGCTATATAGGGCGAGCATTTAACGTCAAAGGCCTTATTCACAGCTCGTTGAGTCTCAGTTTGGGTGTATAATGTAACGTTGTCGTAAGTCACCCAAATAAATTCCACCACTAGTACCACCACCAAGTAAAAGAGAGAGAGAGAAAGAGAAAGAATCCTCAGAGCACTCTGGATAAATATATGTCTTTCCCTTGTTTACAAACACAATCAAACCGCCACCCACCACCACCACCATGGGTAGTAGCAAATTGTCAGGAAAAAAAAGTTACCCGCCTATACAAAAAAAATACTCCTACATGAATAAATAAGGCCGCTTGCTTGTCTCTCTCTATTTTTTTTGAGAGAGTTGAGAAATGCATAGTCACGTTAGAGCCAAACTTTTTAAGAACTAGTAAAAAAAAACTCACACTGTCCCTCTCGCCTCATATCTTGTTTTCTCTTTTTTCTTTTGAAGATAGCAAGAGAAAGGGGAGTTATGTGTGTGTGTGTGTGTTTGTGTGTATATACAAAAGAAAAAGTTTGGCAGATGGGGAATAGAAAATGGGGGACGGGGTGTTTGCTTATAAGCCAAGTTGTCACATAATGAGAAGATGGAAATCCAGCATTTTATTTGTAATCAGATCTTTACGAGAACAATTGGACAGGCAATGTTAGAGAGAGGATGTCGTTTATTTTTTTTCTCCCCGTTTATTTTCCTGGGACGGATGCTCCATTTTGCTTCTTTTCCTCTGCCTTACAACACACAGAGATATACGTATATTGTAATATTTTGTGTTACAAGTCTCAGAGCTGGAGCCAGAGAGTTGGGACTGGATGAAAGGAATCCTTTTCTCCTATTTTTTTTACTTTTCCTCGAGGTATCTTTTCTATCTATCATATCTTTATATATATATATTATATTTTATATACGAGGGGGGCATTGTAACCGGGTGAATTATGTTACAAATTTTTTTTGTATATATTATAACCATTTATTTTTGTATATAGTAGGACGAGACATATCCAGAGGCTGTTGATACTTTTTCTTGGAGGAAAAGATATAAAAAAGGAATTCTCATCTCTTTTCCCTTCTCCTCATGACATTCCTTGACAGGTTGCCATCGACTCTTTTGCAAGACTGTAAAAGGGAAAGTCAGAGAGAGGAAGATGCAAAGTTGTAATATGAGTCTTGGCTCATATCAATTTCACGTCTTCATGTTAGCCAAGCGCACATGACATGCCCCCCATCCTCCCCCTCTGTCTTCTCTCTCTCTCTCTTTCTCTGTCTTCGTCTCCGCTTTTTCCTCATCAAGATGAAATCTTCCACTCAGTCAGAGAGACAGACGAGATATTACTTATCTCATCGACGACCATCGACCTATCAAATCAGTATCATTCAAATTCCATGTACTTCACCTATCATCCCTCCTTACTTTCTCTCTCGCTTTCTCAATCTTCTCCCATTTTCCATCTTTTCTATTCGAGTCAAAAAATTTGTCATATATATTCCTTTATGCGTATTTGTGTGTGTGGGTGTGCCAAGCGTTGAAAAATAATGTCAAAAAGTTTTAGGGACTTAATAAATAATCAAAATTGTCAAGATATTTTTCAATTTCTTTTTCTCATTTTGCATTATTCTTTTTTTGGAGAAGACGGCTGGTCCTTTAAACTCAACATGAGTGTTCTATTGTTTTGTGTGTGGGAAGAAAGAGTTGAGGATGGTGTTGGTATGTATGTATGTATGGTTACATATAAAGGAAATTGATTTCAATTTGGATGGATGAACTGTGATGATAAAAAAGGACGAGTATATGAAGATATAAATTCATTTAAATTACTTATAGGTCATGCATCGAATCTCCTATGAACACTGACATGATGAAGAGAGAAGAAAAGGAGGGAGAGAAAGTAGATCTTAACTCTCCCTCTCCTCCCCACCCCATTCTAGAATGAGAATGAGTATTCTCTCCACGTGCTCTTTGATAATAAAACGTCTTTTTCTTCACACGACGACGGCCCTTTCTCTCCTTTTTTTCTCTCTCTCTTCTTCTTCCGTTTTTCTTCTACGCCGTACGATTAGACAGACTGAGTTTTCAACTCAATATTGCCATCCCTTGTCTCTCCTCCATGCGCCCACCCCCTCTTATCCCCATGGTTGTACATGTGAAGTGAGAGTTAGAAATGGAAAGGAGAAGAAGACCAAGCTTAAATGAAATGATCCTATGATAAAAAACGTGAACTCCATTATTTGAGATATTTATTGGTTAGGAGAAAGCGAGAGAAAGAGTTGTATGCCTCCCCCCATCCCCTTTCTCTTTTTCTTTCTCCAAAATTCCCCTCCAAGGCAAAAGTCCTTTCTCCCTCTTTTTTTTTCTCCTCTGTCTTCTGCGGCCATTGTGGCCAGACGTAATTGTCCTGTGGGAAGTAAAAAAGAGAGCAGCTGACTCGACGACTGAGGAGAAAGTGAAAGTACAAGGGAAAGTCTCTCTTTCTCTATTGACAATTGTCAGTCAAGGCAGGAGTCACTACTTGCTTTGCACTAAAATCTTTTTTTTTCCCTTTCTTCTTCCACAATTACTGATACTATCCTCCATTTTCATTTTACACAAATTTTTATTGATTCCATTCCCTTTATTACTATTTTTTTATCAAAATATCAATTTAATTCAGTCTTTTTTTCAAACTAAAAAAAAGAAATGTTCACGTGGATAATTGTTTTTTAAAATTCAAATGATGAGATTCCCTTTCAAAACTTTCTCAGGTAAGTTCCATTAAACAGTTAAAGGATGATGAGAGAAAGGGATTGTAAATTGGTATGAGGGATGAGGCAGAAAGGAGAGAGGGGGGATAGTAAAATTTGAAAAGCTGTTATTATTAAACAGTCGTTAGATTCTCGTTAGATCAAAGGGAATGTGTCATTGAACGTGGAAGTTGTTAAAACCCAAACGATAATTTAATACGGACAACTAAAAAGGGCTAAAGGATGTAATATACTTAGCCATTGTTGCTTGGCAAAAAGTGCAGTCCCCTCCATCTCCTCATGAGAGCCTCTACGTACTCTCAGCCCATGTGGCTATTAGCTTTAAATAGATTTCGTTCTCGTGAGCGGGAAGTAAGAGGATAATGTATGGTAAGTGGAGTAGGGAGAGTAAAAGACTACTTGAACTCTGTTATATACACACAGACACACACACATGTATGGAGCCTCCATAATATACATGTCAATAGTTAAAGAAAAGGAGGAGAGCTCCAACTTTCTCTCTCACTTTCCCTTTATACAAAATGTAAGTGAGACGGGGAAAACCACAGAGGGAGATTAAAGTAAAGGGAAAGAAGGGAAAAATCTTTTCTGTACGTACGTATACACAAAGAGATCTCCCCAGAGCCAAGGCGTATGGATGGGCCTGGAACATGTACAAGTGTCACGTATGCTTGCACATTTGCATGCAGTCAGTGTTGGAAGAGATCCATTCAAAACCACTACCACCATGAGCGTCCATTTAGCTTCCAGTAATTGTTCCTCAGGCGTACCATCTTTACAGCATCAACATCAAGGTTAGCTGGATAGGATTCAACAGCCTTCTCTCTCTCTCTCTCTCTCTCTCTCTCTCTCCTTTATCTCATTCACTCCACCTTTTTTTTTAATACAGTTTTCATACACATGATTTTATATATATCTCCCTTTCTTATTATGCCCTCATTATAATATGTAGCCCAAATACATATAAAAAACAAAGGAAGCACATGATTTTAACGCATTTACAAACATGTACGGTATTACATGTATGGTATTTGACAATATATTATATTTTGTGGAAATCTATACTTATATTATGGTAGAGAATTTTACCACGAGTAAAATGAGGTCAACGTTTTGTATTTCAATAATATTAAATAACTCCCATCCAAAAAATATTAAAAGGCGTCAAGAATAAAATAAACGGCAGTTTAATATAATTAATGGGCAGAGAAAGTCTCTCTTGGTTTTTTATTTTATTATGAATTTCTCATGTGCTTTTTGTCCTTATTATTTGTGACTCTGTGAATAATGATGAATATTCCTCCTTTTTTGTCAATATGACGAGTCTATTTTTATAATTTTGTGGCTCAATAGAATAGAGGAAAAAAGAATCAAAGAAAATGGGAAATTTAGTATTACAAACGATGAGGGACGATGTGTAATGTATAGTACACACACACAACACACACAACACATTGTCTATGATTTAGGAAATTATGATAGATTAGATGGTAAAATAAATGGATATTTAAATAATGGCGTGAATTAAACAAGAGATATTATTATATTTGGACATGTAAACGATGAGATATTCTAGACTGAAAGGAAAGAGGGAGAGAAAATAATGTTCAAGTATTATATCTAATGTGTAATCAACACAGAGAGAGAGAGAGGGAGGGAGAGTGAGTAAAACTGTGATTAGCTAATATTAGTCAAAAGCATGGGGACTCATATGCACTACCAAATTATATTTTTGGGGCATGGACGACAAGAAATAATGGAGAGGAGGGGGGAGAGAGAGTTTTGGTTTGCATGGAGCGTGGCAGTGGCGGTGGAGGAGTAGACGCTAGTTAAATTGACATTAGGAAAGTTGAGGAAATTGTGGTTGAGTCAATATAGAGAATACCAGTCAATTAAATGAGACTGCTTTTGATCCTACAACCAAGGCGAGATGACGACCATTTCTACTTGAGAATTTTACTACGTTTGCTCTATTACCCACCACGGTCGTTTTTAGTTGGTGAAAGCTAAAGCGTCGGCAGTACAATGCCCCCCTCTCTCTCTTTTATACACACAGACATAAATGTCATACAAACTTTCCATGTGTACATACACATCCCAGTCTAATTTACTATCAATGCCTCTGCTTTGGCCTTCACTCTATTCCCCCGTCTCTGTCAATGGCCATACATACCATCTTATCACATGGACCTAAACTAATGCATGACAAGGGAAGCGAGAGAGAAAGTAGGGAGGGAAAGGTACAGTGGGTCTGTGTGTTAGTTGGAGATGTGGGATACGCATATGAAATTAAATGAATGAGATCCCTCTTGGTTTTGATAAGAGAAGAAAGAGGGGACTTAGTGAGGGGCGCCATGGTTTGCTAGTCTCTAAAGGATAAAAGGGGAAATGAGGAAAGTGCGAAGTACAAGTGAGGACCACAAAAAAAACAAGAAAGAGGGGAGGAAGAATAGCATTGGGCTTGTAAACAAGAGGGAAAATAATGCGAGAGAGAAAGAGTCCAAGGAAAAAGTCTCATCTGAGAGAAAAGAGGAAGTATCTCTCTGTGTGTGTGTGTGGAACTGTAAAGAGAGAGAGAGAGAGAAAACTTTATGACATCAAAAGCCGTAACAACAGCCGAAATACTTTGTAGTGACAGAGAGAGTAGAGTATTTTGGACTGGTGTATCTATTGTCCTATGTGGTTTAGTCTCTCTACACTAATAATTGCAACTTGCTTTCTCTCTCTCTCTCCCTCTCTCTCTATGCTTTACTTCCAATTGTGTCCCGAAGCCAAAAGTTTTCTCTCTTTTTCTCACTCTTTCCAGGCTTGAGCTGTCACATTGGGCTCTCTTTGTGTTTCTATTGTATTTTGTTTCCACGACCAAAAATCCTACATGTATAAAAAACAATTGTAATACTTACCAAACGACAACATTCTCTAAAGGAAAAAAAAACGAGATACAACCAACCCAACCAACCCATGTGTGTGAGAGAGAGAGAAAGTCGACTGTACTTATGTATAGTTAGCTCCAATTTTGTTCTATGACTTTTTATACATACACTGATCCTCGTGGTAGTGGTACAAAATGGAACAAAACTAAAACTAAAAAACAACAACACCCAACTTCCTCTCAAATACTCTCCCCCCTCTCCCTCCTCCTCCTCCCACTCTTTCCTTTTTATTCTCTTTTTTTTTGGTTCAAGTATCTCGATGGTGATTCACTAGAAAGTTTCCACCTTTCTTGTCAATTCTAAACTTGATCGTTGTTCAGACAATGCGTGTCATATTTATAAAAGATGGCAAGTCATAACAAGTTGTACATTTTTCATTTATTATTTTATCACAAAATTTCTTCTTGTCACCCCAGTTTTTTTTCAACCTCGGAGAATTGTCTTGTGATTGACAGGTCAGACACGTGACCTCGTATCTTTTTATTATGAAAAGTAGTACAAATGACATTTTTTCATATACTTTGGTATTATATTTTGTCTAATATACATTTCTCTTATTTTTATCAATCTAAAAATTAGAGGTCAAAGTTGACTTTCTAAAATTGATTTTGGAGTTTATTTTAGATTTTGTACATTAGGAGTAAAAGAAAGAATTTGGGAATTTAATTAAATTAGAAATTGTCTCATGAAAAAAAAACTTTTTTGCACAATTGTTGCAAATAATTATAAAATTTTGTGGATATAAAAAAATAAATTAGTTTGGGTTTGGATTTGAATTGAAGAAAGAGAAAGTTTAAAATAATTTTTCTCTCTTAAGTCATCCAGCGACACCCCCTCCAAATTATTCCTTGTCAACTCGATCTCTCTCTCTCTGCTCTCTTTCTCATTCTCAGTTGACTATAAGACTTTTTTCCCGTGCTATTCATTACATGCCTAATACATCACTTGTGCAAGTCTCCACTTCTTCTTGTTTTTTTTCTCTATTCATTTTTCAACCTTTCAACTTGGATGACTTTTTCTTTTCCTCTTCTTTTTTTTCTCTCTTTCTTTCTGCTTCGTCTTCCAAAGTCAAAGCCAAGGAACTAATCCTATCAACCACAACCAAAATTTATTTTTTCACTTTTTCCCCACTTTCTTTTTTTTTTCTCTCTCTCTCTCTTTATTCTCGACGATATATATAACCATGCAAAAATTTGCTTCAAGTTGTAGCAACTTTTTACTTATCTTCCTCCTTCTCTTCTTTGACTACTTGAATTTTTTTTCTAACCAAAGATCTTCATCTGGTTCCATGACAATCGCCATAATTCTCTCCAACTCATGGAGCTTATATGTCAAAGGAAGGGAAAATGTTATTATTTATTAATGTTTTAATACCTTAAAAAAAGAAACTTTCACTCCATCCAATTTACAATATTTTCTTTCTCCCCCCTTTGATGTTAAAAATTAGAGTGATAAAAATAGAAAGAGAGAGAGAGTGTGTTTTTTTGGACTTTGGAGGGTACATGTGTCGATTGTCAGATCTCCCTAATGATCTCACCCTCATCATCCATTATTTAAACTTTTCTCTTTTCCCCCTTCTTTCTCTTTTTGTTGTACACAAAGTACAAACACATGCTTCCCCATATTCCTAGCCTCGTACTCACTCATAGAGAGTATATGCAGTTAAGTAGTTTTTGTACTTGGGTCTCTTAGGGAGAAGAATGTACGAGTGGATGTAGCACTATGTGCAATTTTTCAAGACTTTTATGCGCAATTGGCTATAATATTATATAGAGTGAATAAAATGGATGGAGAAATGAAAGTAAAGGGCTCCTGTTGGTTTAGAGGACTTTCTCTTTTTTTCTACAATGTACAATATACAAAGTTTAATGCATGCATGGCAAATAAAACCAATTTGTTGGCAGAGAGATGAAGCCATTGAAAGCACCATGTACTCTTCCCCCCCTCTCTCTCTCTCCATTTTGTGAAAGGTAGAGAGACATTCTTCTTTGAATCTAAAAAATGGATACATAAAGCTATTACATTGATTTTTGTGCTCTTTTTTTCAAGAGACAGACAGAGAGGCAATGTGCTTTCTTTTTTGGAGAGAGACATTCTCCATAATATAATAAATATTTTATAGACTCTCTTTGCCTATTTTTGAATATCAAAAAAAATTCTAACGTCACTCTATTCCAACTACTTGTCCTTGTATAGGCATAGGAGAAAGTACAAGTACCAGAGAAAAATAGAGTCAAATGAGTAGTTGAAGCACTGCAATGTCAATGTAACTATGCAATCGTTGGTTTCTTTTTTTGTAAGCCAAAAAAAAGCGGGAGAATGTGGCATTTGTAAATGGAAAAAAGATATTTTTTTTTTGTGAAATGCGCAATTCTGCGAAAATATATTTCATCCATTAGCTTGCATGAATGAATTTTCCAAGAGAGAGTTCTCAGTGTGACTGGGTAAAGGGGACTCTGGTTAAAAGTTGAAAAAAAGGAGGACATGGCTATAGAATATGTGGCATGACGGCAGGTCGCTTCGCTTTGGAAACATGGCTAATAAAATTCGTAAAACTTTCTCTCACTTATCAGTTATCACATCAGAGAGAAGCACACACAAGTTCAATTCACTTGATTTCATGGCTACACACACAAGAATGTTCAGTGCAACTGTGTAGAGAGGCCATCTCTTATAGTCAGTATTATGGGCTGACATAAAAACTTATAAAATGCCAACTCACACACTCTCTCCCATTTTTTCCAACTTTCCCTCTCTCTCTCTCTTTTTCTTGGAAGGGAACTCCAAGCAAGGAAATTTTATACTTTTCACCCAATACGAAAAGAGAGAGAGAGAGAGGGGGGGAATTTTGTAGAGGAGAGAAGGAAGCATTCAATTTGAGACTCAGGTGCATATTCTTGCATGTGACCAAGTTTCTATTACACAAGGAGAGAAAACTTGATGAATACGTTTACAGTTTACAATGTTGGGGGGTACTAACTCAATTCCAAATTTTCTATTTATTATGCTCGCTCCACTGAATTTATATTATTTTTCCCCATCCTTCTCTTTTTCACTACACACTCTCCATACATTTGACAGAGAGAGAGAGAGAGGGGAAAAAGAGAGCTAAAATGTACATTCCAATATAGAAAATGAGAGAGAAAGCATTGAATGGCTCTAGGCATTGCATGACTCTCTTCTCTCATCCTTAACAACGTCCATCCTCTCTCTCTCAACCCATCTCATTCTCTTTTGCAATAAATGGTTCCTCACAATGAGACCTCCTTTCTCTACAAACTTTTCGATATGGGCAATTATCATGTGAAAGAAATAAACTAGCGGCTAGACACGACAGAAAAAGAAATGAGAAGCGGTGAGAAAAAGAAATTACACCTCACACACTTTCTCCCTTCATGTGGCCTAAGTAAAGTAATACAATGCTCGAGTGATTGATACAAAAAATTATGGGATTGGATGAGTACTAGAAAACTTGGCAATATTCTTAAACAAGATCCTATTCCATATCCAATCATGTCAGCCCACTAAAGCATGTCAGTTATAGTGGAACGAAATAAGGAAGAGTACAAAAAAAAAGAATAGGATTTTGAGTGAAACCACCAACTACTTTCTCTCAACCTTTTTTTTGTAATAATGGACGAGAGAGAGTGGATGCAATGGGTTGAGTATGTGTAATTGATGACTAAAGAATGAAAAAGATAGATTTTCCAACAAGAATTCCATCCCAGTCTTTTTTTGTAACAAGACACGGAGAGAGAGAGAGAGAGAGAAGCGGAGAAAGAATCAGGAATAGATTTTTTTTCGGGGCGTATATTTTAAAGGAGAAAATATTTCTCAACTGTACAGTTTATGGAAAATAATGCAGGACGATGGGGGGAGTATCCAGGAAGGTGTCTATCCATCTAATGTAATGTATATATATTGTATCCACAATTCTTTGAAATATAACTACAAAAAAGAGAGAGAGAAAGTCCTTGAACGTAAAGTTTAATATAGTTGCTTGAATTTATACGGGGGGAGGAAGAGAGAAAGTAGAAAAGAACAAGTTTTAAGGTAACAATGCATCTCTATTTAGTTTCACCGCATCCCCCTTGATGAGTTGAAGGTTTCTCTCAACATTTTCTTTCTCTAAAAAAGAACATCCCTACAACTTCATTTCATATACAAAATGATAGAGTGAGTTGGAAAAAAAGGGGGGAGAGTGAAAGTACCTTGAGCAAGATGAAGGCGGGAGAGAGAATAAAGTAGAAAGAATGAAGGCATGTTATAGTCTGAGTCTGCTATTGATGGAGATTTGAGGCGGAGGTGTTGGATTTGAGGACAGTAAATCCGTCTCTATACAAAAAAAATCCAAAGTTTGAGTGAGGAAAGCATATGGAGTGGCAAGAGAGAGAGAGAGAGAGAAAAGAATGACGAAGAAAAGGAAGGGCGAGAAAGCGAGAGAGGGAAATAAATTTTCCTCGAGAAAAAGATGAAGGATCTTTGCTTGTATTATGTATGTAGAATGTAGAGACATGACAAAAAAAACTGGCATATGCGACGACACGTACATTCTCTCCATTTCTTTCCCTTGTCCTTTCTCTATCGTCACTCCACTCAAACCACACTCGTGAAAGAGAGTTCTTCGTGTGCTCCATTGTCACCACTTCAACGGGGCACTTTCCCCATCTTCCTGTCTCTCTCTCTAATAAATATATTCCACTCTACCAACACTTTCAGTGTATCCTGTGTATGACAAAATATTCTTTGGATCATTATCCTCCTGAATAAAAATCTAGTTGAAAAAGAAAGTAACATATGAAAAAATATCTATGGCATTGGGTTACGAGTTCTCTCTCTCAAAAAAAGACAATATTTTTTTACTATTATTGTCTACAATTCTAATTCTTGTCAAGGGATAAAAAATTGTTTACAATTTATTTCATAAAAAAAATATATTCCAATGACAAGTATGATACCATTGTCATTTATTTTTTTTGCATGTCTTGACATAAAAAAAGAGAAAGTTTTTTTTTCTTACAAGTTGAGACTCTAATATATATTTTTTCCTTTCCATAAAATTTTGATTTTGTTTCTGATCCCTCTAACTCATCCCCTAAATATAGATTTGATATTTTGGAAATCAAAGTCAGAAAAAGAGAAGAAAAAAAAAGATTTTTTCTATTCCCCGTCATAAAATAATATGGAGGATATGACCCTGATTGAACATATATGAGTGTGTCTATGATACGACGTACATGTTTTATGGAGAGTGTATGACATGACCATGGATGACTTGTCATATTCTCTCAACTAAATCTCTGTTTATTGAGTCCCCCAGCCCAGTTTGAGAAAGACTTGGGAGACTATTATACTTTTTGTCTCTCTTGTACATATAACCCACCACTAGGCTCCTTTCTCTCTTGCTCTGTCTTGGTTAGTAACTTTGATGGAAAGTCTTGATGTTGAGCGGAAACCTTGTTGGGCTTGTAGTCATTGGATTTCTCCCCATTTCACATTCAAGTCAATCCCATTTCCTGGACATTCAAAGAGCACCGGAGCATCCTTTTCTCTCCCAAAGAGTTTTCTATAGAAAGGTTTTCAAGTCTTATACTATTCTTAGGAGTGATAGTTTTATATATAGTGGGCCCTAATGACATTATTCAGGGTTTTTGTCTCCCCTTCATCTCTTCCATTGAATGAGTATCTGTAGGTACATGTTTTTGTATAATGGGAGACATATCACTAAGAAAAATCCACGAGTTGTATCTCTACAACAGGCTACACAAAATGCCATTTGCCATTGAGTTTTAAAATAGATTTCCTCTCTCTCTCCACCTTTTCATTCCTATAACTGACTCTTGTATGAGTAGATTTCATATAGAACGCTTCTAATTTCAAAAGTCAGTCTAAAGAGAGAGAGAGAGTACATAGAAATAATACATGGAGAAATTGGAATGAGAAAAGTCTTTTCTGTTGAGATTCAGACGTGGATGAACAATGACTCTATTTTCCCATCTTTTTCCCTTGATTCAGTCCAAGTAAAAAGGAGGAGGGGATCAATTTGAGCCCAAACACATAGACTCATACACATCTTTAACTATCCTTTCAACTCATTCCATTCTCTCTCTCTCTATCCCGTTTTAGCTCCATGTGTATTTATTCCTTCCTTGTATCATCCTCCTCCCCAACTTTTGACTTTTACTCTAAGGAAAATCTGTTGAGATTCTTCATTAACGAATATTGTGTGGTCCTTTCACTTGTTCTCCCCCCTTTTGTCTAAAGAGATGAAGCAAGAGAGAGAGAGAGAAAGTTGTGAAAGTAAATGCATAATCCGTCTCGTCTTTATGTATCTTAGATTACTGAAGGGAAAGGAGTAAACATAGGAATTGAACTCTCTCTCTCTCCAACTTGTAACTTTATGATGTGGTCACCCTTGACTTGGTTTACTATCCTGTAGAGAAAGGGGAAGAAGATGAGGACTTAGAGACTTTCCTTTTGAGGATAAAAAAAGAAAGAGAAGAGAAAAAAAGGGAGGAAGTGACTGAGCTGTGTAAAAGGATTTCATTAGACTTTCACTTCACCATATATCTCTCAACCAACAAGGACTGACTTGACTGACTGACTGCCTTATCATGGAATTAATACGTTTCGCCAGTGAGCCAAGTAATTTAGCAAGAGTCTTGTGATGGATAGGAGGGAGAAAAGATATGCGTGAGAATCATCCAATGAGTAATGGCCAGTACCAAAGGGATGGGACAGTGATGCTTTCATCTCACTGATACTTGAGCCAAAGGGGAAAAGAGAGAAAATTTCTGTCTATCCTTCTGTCGAGGACTCACAGACATACAGAGAGTGAAAGCCAAGGCTTTTTTTTCTTTCCAAGTAAAAAAAAGGTATAAAACCCCCTCCAAAATTTCCTTAGCTCTGCTTAGTACACACAAAAGAAGAAACTGAGGGATGGAGACTAAAAGAGAAAGAGAGAGAAAAGATATCCATTATCTAAATCATTATAGCTTTGATATCTACACTCGGTGAGAGACAGAAACATTTTCTCTTTTGTCTTTAAGCTTTCACAAAAGTAAAAGCAGTAGCGGCAGGTGTAGAGAGATGGATAGAGATGTACATTTTCTCTGTCTCTCTATGGCTAGCGGCCACTTTCTCTCTCTCTCTCTCAATCCAATGGACCAGAGAGAGAGACTGTGAGAAGACGGAGAGAGTGGCTATTTGTTTAGCCGCTTTTGCACTCAGTAGTGACACGAAATTTGATCATGTTCGTCCCTCTCTCTGTCAGTACAAGAGAATCTCCTACAACATGCCTGAAATGACGGATTGTTCTCGTCCTACTCGTCCAAAAAATCAATAAAGCAATTAGTACGAAGAATCTCCTTCTTCGACTTCACATCTCCCCCCTCATCCTTCATACCCCCCCCCCCCCTCTCCATAGCCCATACTTTCTTTTAGGCCAAAGTCACACACTCACATCAGCTCTTTTTCTATCTATACAGACTTTGATAGATTACAAGTCTTTTGCTTTCTCTTTTTAAAATTACGCACACGTCCCACCCAACCAAACTTCCCCCCTCCTTTTGCTACCTTCTTCAAAAAAAATCCCCATGAGGAATTATGGGGCTATATCACCCCCATTGAGCTTAGTTTAAAATGGAAAACTATAAGGAAAAAATTCCCAGTAATTTTACCGATGGGAATATCTCAGATATTTTTTTTAAAAAAATAGAAAGAGAGAGGGAGAAAGTATTTTTGACCCAACTAATAACGATCGTAAAGGAAGAAAGAGGAAGAATCTTTCAAGAAGGAAAGGGAGGAGAAAGGTGAAGAAAAAACTTGGATTTTTTTTAAAAAAACGTTGGTGTATTATATTTAAGTCCAAAAAAATAGATATGGAATTTTTGACAGTATATATTATCATCATCTATGCTTTATAGATTTAAGAAAAATTGACTCGATTTTTTATAAAATATGAGAGTCATTTGAATAAACTGAGATTCTTTTTTTTAGACTCATCAAAAGGACAATTTTTTTATATTATTGATGAGAAGACCTGAGACTGGAGGGGGAGGACTGAAGATGAAAATTTGACATATGAGGTCGGTTGATGACTTTCTCCCTTTTGCAAATTTAGTGTGATTCATTTATTATGTACATAGAATGAGAAAGTTGTATATAATTATATAAATGACTTGAGTCCTAGTCATGAATTAGGTGAGGCTGAGAGAAGAGAGCACACACACACACACAAGTGCCATGACTCTTATCCTTATTCCCATCACTTGGTTCTCGTAATAGCCCTAGTGAATGGGAAAGTTTTCTCTCTCTCAGTTTCCAACTAGTAAAAGAGGTTTGGGAGATGAGAGCCGCCCGGATTTTTCGACACGATTTTATAGTCTGAATTTTTCCCTATACTCACTGACCGTATCGTCCATCGTCCACTCTCTCCCGTAGAGTTGTACATAGGTTAGGAGTTAACTATATGAATAGGAAGGAAATGTTTCAAGATAGAATTGTACAATTTCCTCTACATTTTCTCTATGTGTAGGTTCATATACCCACATACCATGTCCGAGTATTGGGTGTGTGGATAAGGGGCAAGTGTCGTGATTGCATTAGTAAGGGAGAGAGAGAGTTGGTTTGTAAAAGTCTATGGGAAAGGGAATTTTATTGCTTTTTCCGGCCTTAGTGAAAGCAGTTTAAGCGTCATTCCTTTAACTCTTTAGACTGTTTTTTTATACTTGTAAAAAATGCAATGCTTCTCTCTCAAAGTCTCCCTGTCCATAAGGGATATTATTTTTTGGGGGAGGGGGGGGGAGCTTAAAGAACAAGAAATTTTCTTCACATGCTTCAATAGTCCCACACCCATTCCTCTCCCGCCTCCACTTTCTCCTTGAAAACTCATAATTTAAACGACGCTGACTTGTATGGCCCAGACTCGGAGACCATATGATGAATTACTCATTTTAACCCAATTATAATGGCCCCGCCAACAGAATTGTGAACGGAGAGGGAGAGAGAGAAAAAAAATAATTCTTTGCAGTTAGCAAGAGCAACTTGAGTTTTGAAGACTAGAAGAATAAGAAGCATTTCCGCCATCTCGTCCCCCTCATCCTTTTCCGTTTCTTTAAAAGAAGGAGAGAGAAAGGGAGAAAATATACAGGAGGAGAAGCCAAATGTGAAATGAAATGACGGGAAATGAAATGTTACTCAGTTAACTCCGTCTCTTTTCCTAGTCTCTCTCTCTCTCACTGTTTGTATAATTTCTTGAGTCGACACAGTCAAAAGCAACTAAAAAAGAGAAAAAAGCAGGCTGGAGTGGATAGATGAATGGCGAGGAGAGAGAGAGAGAGAGAGTTGAAATGTGAAATGGCAAAAAGTTGAGTGATCAATAAAGTCACTAGAGAAAATCCTATGGCTTCCATTCCATTTTTTGAATTGTGGCTCAACAGCTCTGTGGTAATGAAGGAGAAAGAGGGAGAGTAGAAGGCGAGAGGGGTTAGAAGAAAATGAGGAAATGAACGACTCTCCACTGTCATTTGCATCAAAATAATTAGTCTATAGTCAGTGTAATTATCAAATTTATTTTCAAGATATTTCATAAACTTTCCAACTCTTAAATACAAGTCTAAAAAAGGAGGGGGGAGTCTTAAAAGAAAGAGGGGAGAAAATGGAGAAATCAACTTCTTGTTTCGTATATTGACTCGCTTTTTTTCCCTCTCCTTCTTTCCCCTTCTACTACTACTTGACTTTTTTTTTGTACCCTATGTGGGTTTTTTGTAATGAGGCTCGTGGCTCAAAGTTGAGTACATTGGAAACTCTTGTTGAGCTCCTTTCCCTTTCTTTTTTTTCTTTCTTCTTAGAATAACTTTTTCTTTTACAATTTCTTTTTTTCATGGAGAGCTCCTCATCTGTTTTTTTTGATGGGCTGTCTCTACATTATAATAGTATGGGTGCTACTAGACTGACTGCTCTTGCCAGCCACGGTGAAAGTAGTAAAGAGAGAAAGAAAGAAAGCGAAAGCCTTGTAATTACAAGTTACTAGAGAATTGATGGTATGGATCGATCCCATCTCGTTTCTTGGGCGCCGCGATTCTTCCAAATTCGACTATATAAAACGAGCCTGATTTTCGCTTTCTGCCAGAATTCCATTCCACTTTCTTTCTCTCCCCCTCTCTCAATGCACCCAGAGAAGTCTGGAGATACTTACCTCAGTGTGTGTATTTAGAATAGAAAAAAAGAGAGAAAGTGGATGAGAATGTGTGTAGATACACACATTCACAGTTCCCTTATGCTCCTTGCATAAGGACAGCAGAGCATAATTCTACATGGAGAGATTCTATTTCTTTCTCTCGGCTTTTCTTTTTGCACAATAAAAGACATGCCAAGTTAGCTAATTTTCTTGCCAGAATAAAAGTGGAAGGTAGTTTTGAGCATAGATTTTTTTTCCCATTCCCTCCATTTCCATTCCATAACAACGTTTCCACTCACCATTCGCCACATTTACATCTTTACCATCCTCCAGTTGGTAGTTGATAATTGGAAGAGTGTGTGTGGGTCTGGCTTGGTTGAATTTCTCTATGTCTGTCTTCCTTTTTTTCTCTCTGATTTATCTATCCAAGTAGTCAAGGGAGGAGGAGGAGGTTGCAGAGGAGGTTTTATTTGCTTTAGTATTTCCAATCCCAAAAATCCTACCCCTTACAACACTATAAATACACAAATGCATCCATGTAGACACTTTCTCCTTTTACCAAACTTGAGTGTGGGCGAATAGTGAGTAAAAGTAAAAGTGAAAACAGTTAAAAAAGCTGCATTTTCTCTTCAACACTCGTCTCTCACTTTCCCTTTAAAATTCCTGGTACTTTCTCTCTTTTTCCTTTGACTGTACAGTGTGTGCACTGTTGTTGTTGACTTTCAATAAACGTTTTCAACTTTATAGGACGCTGTAGGTCGGTTCTTTGTACAAAGAGAAAATGGTGGGGAGGGGGGAAATAACTTTAGAATGGGAGGATGCATTGCATTTTGAGTTGGGATGAACAAAGATATTATATTTTGAGAGATGCAAGGCTCCATGCAATTAGCCAACAACAGGATATATAATACAAAGAGAGATCTCTCTCTACAGAGAAATTGATGCGAGTCAGCTAAAGTATAACACAATCAATATAATATATATATCTCACATGTGATCAAGAGGGAGTTATGTATGTACATATGATGAAAAGCTTTTGACTGACTTTCTTTTTCTTTTCTCTTTTCTTCCCCTTTTGAACACAGAGTGTCTGTTGATCTCTCTTTGTGTGTTTGAGAGTGTAGAGCCATGGCCATGGATGCGGTCGTTGTGTAGATTTTCTCTCTCTTTCTCTCTGCCAACACACACACACACTCAGATGCCTTTGATTTATAACTAGGCTGGAGAGCCGTGGCAAAAACGGGACCTATCCAATTGTTTTCCAAGCCCTTGCAAAGATTAGAAACTCTTTGCTTCCGTGATTTATGTATCGGAAATAGAAAGCAAGATGAGTTCCCTCTCTTTCTCATCCTCTCTCTTTTCTCCCCTCAAGTCTTATTCCCTGTCTTTCGAGGAAGACGTGGAACAAGTCGTTGGAACAAGTAAACTCTCTTCCTTTTTTTCGAGGGGTAGCAGAAAAAAAAATTCTCTTTTATTTGCACTCGTCTGCATTTATGGGGAGAAAAAATGAAGAAAAAAAGGAGGGGAGACATGGGGAAGGACAGGGGACGATAGAGTCACATGTGTTCACAAAGGTAAAAAGTTGTGAAAAAAAAAGTTTTTTAAAAAAAAAGTTGAGTCCCCTAGAGATAAGGTGTAAGTATTACATGAATGACATGTATTGTGTATACATAGTGTGAGACATGCAAGGAATCTCATGCCACACACACAAAAACACACACACACACTTTCTCCTCTCACTTTGAAGATTTTGATTGGCAGTCCAACATTCCAGAAAATGAATTGTGAAGAGGAGAATTGTGAATTCAACTGTTAAGCCTTTTTTTCTATTCCCTCTCAATCTCTACTCTATTTTGGGGTTCACTACTTATCAGCAAATCCTTTTTTCTCTCTCCCCCTTCACTCTATTCTATTCTATTCTTTTTTTTATCAGGCCGCGGAAAAAACAATGCACTTCACTCTCACTCTTTTTCTTTTCTCTTTTTCACTTCCTTTTTCCCCCGGAATCTCTTCTAGAGCCTCAGCTTCTTAGTTTTTTTTTCTCAGAGAAAAAGGGTAGACCCTAGATTTCTATTGACTGGAGTGGCGGATATTCTGTATAAAATAAGAAAACTGGGTGTAGAAAGCAAAGAGTTGTACTCTATCTCTTTTCCAGTAAAGACCAAGGAGAGAGAGAGAGAGAGTGAGGGGTATAGAGAAAAAGTCAAGTGCAGGAGCTGCTCATAAAGTATCATTCTTTTTCCACTACAGACTCGTCTTTAAGTCATCATTTTGAGGAAGCTTTGACTTGGTTCCTTGATCTTGTCTTAAAGACTTCTGCTACTGGCTTTTGGCTTTATTTGAAGATGTGCCTTTATTTATGTTCCCTCCAGTCTTATTCTTATCCATTTCCTTAGAAACGGGCCCACACCAAAAAACCAACCGAGTCTTGGGGGTAGTGTCTCTCTGTCTCCACAAACCCAAGATCAAGGGGGAGACGAAAAGAGAAAGACTGGGGAAAGTAGGAGGGAGAATAGTTTAGTTTGGTGTGGCTGGTCGTTTTCTATAATATTTATTTGTATGACCATCCATACGTTCTAAGTATGGACGTATATACTTTATGACTCCATTCCATCTTTTTTTTTGCTTGCAAAATGCTCTTCCTCCTCCCTCAAAAAAACTCCCGGCCTCATAGTGAACTGTTGGAGGGCTAATGGCAAAAATGTGGAAATTTTGGTGCTGATTTATACTCTGACTCATTTTCTACCCCTGCCATGCAATTCAGATGATGAAGGCAAAAAGAGCCCCCTACTTTCTCTAAGCTGTCTAGTCATATAAGTAGTCTATATATATGGATATACATTAGGAAGAATATTGGACAGAGAGAAAGCGAAAGGATGCAAATTCATGGAGGCAATGACATTATTCCATTTGAGTTTTCATGCATTTTACTTTTTTGAGTACGCAAAGAGAGAGAGAGAGAGGATTGAGAGAAAGTCTCTGAGGTTAGAGGGATTGTGGGTTGGTGACAGTTGGAAAGAATATTTGGTTTAATAAATCAGAAAATGCTTTGGTTAGGCCAGACACAGAGATAAGGAAAACCCAGAGAGGTCATAGACACTCAAAAAAGATAGGCAAGATAGTGCATGCGTGTAGAGATGAATGTTTTGTATATTTACTCAAAAACTGGCATGCATGTATATTATAAATATAACATGCTAATAATAATATAACATAATGTACCCCCTCCTTTCCCATTGAAATGAACGGAAGGAAATTCATGGAGGACAGGGAACTCTGATTGAGTCAAAGTGTTTAGAGTTGCAGTTCCTGGTTTTTTTTGGGGAGATGATTGGAAGGAGAGAGAGAGAAAGCGTTTTGGCTGGATCAAAAACATTTCTAATAAATTTCACTGTATGAGAAGATATTTGACTTTTATCTTCTTCAAATATATTAGACGACAATGTGGTAAAGAGTAGCTCATAAATTCTCCATCTTTTTTTTCTCAAGTAGACGGAGGTATATAGTTGATGCTCTTACTCTCTTATATGAGATGTGAAAGCAGCAACAGCAGCTTTCACTTTTTTTTTCTATGGGAGAGGGGGAAAAAATTATAAAAGAAAGTATTGAGAAAGCCTAGTAAAATGAAGGCGGGTCTTACAATATCAGTAATAAAAGTCGGTGGCAGACACGTGGAAAATACTTTCTACGTACCAGAGAGAGAGAGAGAGAGAGAAAGCTATGGTAAGGGAAAAAGATTTCATTTTATTTTTTTTATAGAGGGAACAAGTTCTTATCCTTGCCCTCGTCGTCATGATGCTGGTTCGGGAGTAATAGTCATGTCGAATCATGGCAATTCCCCATCCAGTCATGTTTAGACATGGAGAAAGTGGAGAAAATTTAGTCATTTTGGGGATTGTTAACGCACATTGCAGTCATAACTATTACGCAATAGCTCTCTTTTTTTTGCTTTGACGTTCTACTCAAAAATTTTTTTTGAGGGGTTTCTGAGATTGATAGTTTTCTCTTGGCTTACGACAGAGACAGAGATGAAAGATGATTCTTTAGTCAATATTTTTGTGTACATAAATTATTTTTTTGGGGGGGGAGAGGGGAAGAAGGAATTATTAACCAAGACGACCAAATGAAATTTCCAATCATAGAAAATAAGCAAAAAAATTGTATTAACTTTCTCATCTTCTTTTTTATATATTAAGTTATATGAGATTCTAGAAAAAATATTATTTTCCCCCCAAAAAAATGATTACTCAGACTCATCAATTTTAATAAAAATTGATTTCTCCAAATATATTTTTATACATTGTACATACATACTTACAAGTATAAAAAAAATAAATGGCAATGAGTAGTATCTGGAGACAAAATAAAAAAAAAGTTGAAATGTTTTTGGAATAAGGTCAAATGTTTCAAGATGAAGGGGGGAGAGTGTAGAGGTCAATTTTCCAACAGTTTTGAAAAGACATATATTGTTCTTTAAACTTTCATAACTTTCTCAAACTCTTTTTTTTTCATATAAAACTTGTCCCTTCTTTCCTTTTCCCAACTTTCTCTTTTTTTGACTTGTCCACCCACTCAAAAAAGAAAACTATATTTTTTATTCTTTAGTAATGTTCACCTTAACTTACTGCACCAGTTTGTATGTTTTTTTCCTTTGGCTGTAGTATTAGAGGGTGACCATGTATAAACAAAGGAGAGTTGTTCATATTAGAGAAAATAATTAGTTTTATTTTTTTCAAACTAAATAATTTACTACACCTAAAATCACTTTACGGGGGGCTAAGTGTGTCTAAGATATTAGAAAAGATGTGAGTGTGTCCTTGTGTCACGCTGGCGCACAAAGTATTGTGGTCATAAATAATTCTCTCTTAATTTTTCTCTCTCTCTTTTTTTATGGACGTTGACATTATGACAAAAAAAACACGGGGAATTTTACATCTCTTCACTCTAAAAATATTTTTTTTATCGTGTACTGTACAGTGTACACTACAGTCTACAATGTGTGTGTATACTATTTTTTATTTTGCGTCCTCATTTTCTGAGAGGGCTTGTCCTTTGGTAATAGTCATGTCGAACCATGGCAATTCCCTGGTTACATGTGTGTACATACTTAAGGAGAAAAAAAGAGAGAAAAAAATCCAGTCATTTTGTGGGTTGTTAACGCAGATTGAGTCACATTACAGAATAGCTTCTTCCCCTTGTAGATCCTACTGGAAAATTGTGGTTTGAGACCAAGTTCCTCTCTCTCTCGTCTTCTTTAGTTTCGATCAATTATTCAGTATTACCCTGAGATACATTACTTTCTCCTCCATGTATGTAGGAACAAGTATGTCGACCTATCTTTGTAGAATGTAGAAAGCAAAAAAGGGAGCGATTCATTCCAATTTCTCTCTGCTTTCTTTCTTGGTTTAGAGAAAAAAACGAGTCATTTCTTTTAAATGGGTTGTACTCATCTTGTAGAAGAAAAAAAAATTTGAGTCGTCTCATCTTCCTCACGTTTTTCTCTTTTCCCCCTTTCACTATTCCAATTCCCATTTAAGACTCTGTTTTCATTAGAAAATGAGACGAGAGTAAAAGTCACTTGCATTTTCTCTCCCCTTTCTCTCTCTCTCTCTCGTGTGTGGTTCAACCTTCAACTCATCACATTATGTGAGCTTTACATTCTAGAGAGAGAGAGAAGCTTATGCATAGATCATGGATGACTGCTTTTTTTCCCTTCTTCATTTTATCCTCATTTCTCATCCTTTTTTTCTTGACTTTCTATCTTGTTTTTTTCCCTCGAAAAAGGAGAGAGGATGATATTAATTTTGGAGGTTAAGACTTGAAGGGCTAAAAAATAAGTTGACAAAAAAAATATTGTTGAGATAGACTTGTCACTTGTTCATTCTCTTTAATTGCATCTATAAAAACGTTGACATTTTATTATATTTCAGTACATTATATATACAGTAATCTTTTTAATAAATTAATAATACAATTTAGTTTAGTTTTATTTACTTCATCAAATGATTAAATTAAATTTTGTCATTTGAAACTAATTAATTTCTTTTCTATTATTAATACCCAAATCTACCCATTATTATGTACGTAAAAAGAAATATATGAAGGAATAAAAGACTGTTGAAAAAAATAGATTGATGGAATAATAGAGGGAAAAATTTGGAAATAATAAATATTATTAAATAATTTACTTTGATGGAAATTACCTCAAGGGTTCAGTGGGAAAATAAAAGGAGAAAAAAAATAATGTTGGTGAAACATGAAAGAAAATCTGCATGACATTCCATTTCATAGAAATTCCTTGAGTGTTGACACAGGTGGGAATTATAATAATAGACGAGTAAAAATAGAAATAATTTTTTTCATCATAAAGTAATTTTAATAAAAATGAATGGCAAAAGAAAGAAGAAGCAAAAAAGGGAGTGAAGGGGATAATGAAAAATGGAATGGGTTCTATGTTGGTGTTTATGAATCGATAGATCTCCCAAAATGATAACACTGTTACCTTGTTTCCTCACTCCTTAGTTGGATTTTGTCGACTAAGGAAGTGAGCTACATAAAAGGAGAGAAAAAAACGGGGTCCTTCATAATACAAAAATTCTTCAACAAGGAAAGTGAGCGCCTTCCCCAATTTTTCTCTGTTGGTAATAAATCTCTTCTTTTTTCCCCCCTTCTCTTTTGATGGTGAGAAAGTACGTAGGTAAAAAATTGTAAGGGAAAGGATGGAGAGTTTGTAAAGAAAAAAGCGGAAAAGTTGTTAAGCTTTCTTTCTTCAATCCAAGGTGTTAATTTTTACCTAGCTTTGTGGATGCAATGGCTTAGAGAGAACAGTCTTCGTCATGACAATCTTGTGTCTTGTCTTTCTCTTTGCTTCTCTCTTCCCCCCTCGCTCGCTCGTCATAATGTTGCTGTAGGGCCCCTCGTTCAGCTTTCTCCACACTTTTTCTTTTGCCGTCTGTCTGTCTCTTTTGAGTTGACTCAGCATGTGTGTGTTTGTGTCTTTCCGATGTGGTTTTGTTTTCTCTCTTTAGTCTTGTATGATAGACCATGTCATTTTTTATCCTTCATCATCATAGCTGAAAAGTGTCCGCTTTTCCTCCTTCCCCCCTCCTTTGGTCTTGTCCCTCCCCAAAAGCCCACCCCACCACCCTACCATTAATAACCATGACATGAGAGAGACGGAGAAAACTAATTTGTGTGTGTTGTGCTCAAAGTCCTATGTATGGGAGAAAGTTATATAAGTGGAGATATGACTATGTAGGATCACGTGTGTGTGTGTTGAGGACTGAGAGGACTGCATATTGGTATGCGAAATATTAAACGATATAATTCATGTCATAAATCTTTTGGTTGAACAAAACGTGCTTCGTAGGGAAGAACTATAAGGAGAGAGATGGAGAGAAGAAGCCAAAATACATGGACATTTGTATACCCATAAGAAAATTTTCTCTAGTCCTTGTCGACTTTGGAACGATAACATAATTTACCCTATATATGCCTCCAAAAAACCCTCCTCCTCAAAAAACAGACTGGAGAAAGGAGCAAGGAGAAAGTGAAAGGACTTGGTGGAAGAAGATGTATGAAGACAAGCTTACCCTCGTCTCCTATCTTAGACCCATCTACCTTCTCTCTCTCTCTCTTGAATCTTTACTTGATGATCTTCATGTCCATTATCGCTCTGTCCCCTCATTTCCCCATTCTAGAGAAAACTAAGGGGGAGACGAGAGTTGAACAAGAAATAGTGACACATACACATGGTAAGTTGGAGTTTCAAAGTTCGGCCCTCGGATGAAAGATGTTTTCACGCCGTCAAAATTCTTACTGACAGAGAGGAGAAGGAGGAGGAGAGAGAAAAAAAAGTTGAGACGATAGACCATGTTTCAATCTACATTTTACGTATTCAGTGGCAAGAGAGAATGTATGTGGGGGGGCTAGGCCATGTTGAAGATGAGACCAATGTGGGTCTCCTTTTTTTTCTTCTTCTTCTTTTACTTCACATCTCTTCTTCTTTTTTGCTGCCTTGCCCCCCGATAAAAATGAATTATTTGCCATCTCCCCCCAAAAAAAGCTCTTCTCAGTTTGAACGGAAAGGCGAGGGAAAGTTCTTTGGTGGAAATTGTGAGTTTGTGTAAATGTGTAAAGGGAATGGCATGAGTGAGAGAGAGAGAGAGAAAAAAAAAAGTGGGATCGATATCTCAGCCAGGGAATTGAAGTAAGGAAAAAATTTTCATTCAGCCTCAACTGGATTGTAGCTTTCCCTTTTTTTCCCTATAAAGAAATGATTGAAATGGAGAGACACGCTAAATATCGCTAAATCACATGTAAGCAAAGTTTTCAGAGAGTCCCTCGCAAAAAAAAAGTTTTACCTGCACGCTAACGATTTTTATTTTTTTAAAAATAGAGAGAGAGAATGCGACGGTGACGCTCTAAACACACACACACACAAAATAAAACAAGAGAAATGGAGAAAGTGTAGGAAAGTAGGAGATTAGCTTAGGATTAGTCAGTAGACAAACGCACAGTGGAGAAAACAGTTTTTTACTCTTGTCGCTTGATCCCACGACCACTACCCAAAAATGAGTTTTACATTGAAGGGAATCAAGCAAAAAAAAGAAAGTATTTCGACTTTCTCCTTGTTTTTATAAAAAGTAAAAAGCTTTACATTTGTACCAGATTTTAGACTGGTAACAAATGGAAAAGAAAGGCGGGGGGCTTATTACAAGTTATGAGTAGTTTGACTTAATGATGGAGCAACAAGATGAAAAAGTTTTTTTTTGTCAAGTGTGTCCTTCCTCATTATTAACATGATAAGTTTTGTCTGATTTGGGACATTACGATTTAATGATTAATGACTTTTTTGGGGATCATGATCACCCTTCCAATCCTCTCCATCTTCAGTGACGCATATACTGTACTACATTCTACTTAATGTTACTCTAGAAAGCCCCCCTCTTTCCCTATCTTTCTCTCTCTCTCTCTTTGGCTGACTTTCCCCCAAGGTCCCATGGCTTGTAGTTTCTACACAATACCACAAAAAAGGTATAAGAATGGTTGGGCCTTATCTACATGAGTGGGATAGGCCCATATTTTATAGAAATAGGAGAAAGTGTAGCAAGTCCCTGGTTCCCCCCACAAGTCTCCATGGAGGGAGAGAAGCTATTCAAAAAAGAAAAGAATTTAACCCAACGTCTTCGTCTTTTCCACTCTCTAGCTCCTGGCCATGGTTTTTTGTGAAAAGAAGGAGGAAGAGGGCAAAGAGTAAAGAGAATGGGGGGAAGGAGACAGTCAGAGGAGGCTGTCACGCCGTAGAGGAGTCATTCCATTAGTCTCGTTTGCTTGGGAGGCATGAGGAAAGGAACCAGCCTAATGTCCAACATGATCGTTCTTCTTCTTTTCCTCCTCTTCTATAATTATTCTTCTCCTCATGTACATTTATCTAGGAGGTTACCATCTAGACATCCATTTGCATAAAATAAAAAGATTCAGCCACCGGCATTGACAATCTCCTTCTTCTTCTTTCAAGAGACTTTTCTTGAGACTCGACGGGAAACGCACAATGTGTACAGGAACACCTTATGTATACGACACGAAAGAAACCAACTCTACTAAAAACTCTCACCCCACTCACTCAATCTCCTTTCTCCTCCTCCCTCTTACTTTGTCTTTCTCTCACAAGTCAGTTGACTCGTTGTGTGCTTAGGGCCTCTCATCATAATCATAATTTCTTGCCCTTTCTTCCATCTCGTTACATGCCAGTGCCAACGTCACCCCCAAAAAAAAGAATAAAATAAAAAAAAGTTGAGAAAGCTGTTGGAAAAATCCAGAGCCATACCAGCAAAAGTAAAAGTAGGAAATAAAAAAAAAAAGAAAATGGCCATTCACCGCTCGTTCTCCCAACGATGACCAGTATAATGTTTGTTCGTGGTCTCTGTTGTTTCAGTCTGAAAACGTGAAGGGAGCCCAAAAGTTGGGCGTTGGTAGTTTTGTTTGTGAGTGTGTGTGGAAGGCAAAGGAGAAGAAGAAAAAAAGTTATGATTATTACAGCAATGTAGAACCCGTTGAGGCAGCCTCCACCCAATGCTTAGCTGACAAATGAAACAGTTGACCAAACGTACGTACGACCATGTTTCATTCCCCACGTTCTACTCTTGTTGAATCTCTTCCTCTTTTTTTATCCTTTTTTTCTCTCTGCCTCACTTGGCTTTGGCCTGGCTTGTTTGTCAGAGAATTGCGCAGGTTTTTATGAGTGAGCAGGTGAACCAAGTGAAGACGACGGCTTGGCTTTAACATCTCAGCAGAGCGCCTTAAACTCGGGTTCTTTTTTACCCTCTCTACCCACTAAATTGGTGGCAAAGTTTTCCATCGAGAGAGAGAGAGAGAGAGGTGTAGAGGGAAAGAGGAAAGAAAAATCCCTGGGTACATTCGGCTGTCACTGTCCTATATTTAAGCTCCTATATCTCTTCTCTATAAAATAGAAAGAGAGAGAAAAAAAAGCGGCCGAAATTTCCAATATTGCAGGAAATCCTTTTGAATTGAATAAGATTGGTTTGTATGTGGTCGTAAGAGCAATGTACTTATGTGCATGCACCCAGTGACATGGACTGTAAGCGAAATCTTTGGAATTAAATCTCCCAAAAAAATGTTATGTGTTCAAAAAAGGTAGAGGGAAAGAAAATGACATGAGAATTCTTTACAAGGACGACAGAAGTACTTAAGAGTTAGCCAAAGAAATGGAGAGAAAGTGAGAGAGGGGGAGCGGAACAAGGAAGGAGTGACTAAGCTTTTAAAGAAAGTAGAAAAAGAGTGGAAAAGTAGAATCAAACTTGTTCCTTTTTCAAGTCTCCTAAAAAAATGTTTAAGCTTGATGTTCGGTTTTGCAATCTCAGATAAAAAATTTTGTACAACCTGTTCCCCCTCATTTCCCTCCCCCAATTTCTCTACAACTTGCTTTCTTTTTACTCACTCTCTTTTTTTCTCTTTATGCATAGATTCTTGTTAAAAGCTAGATGATTGTTTCTAAAATATTATACTCTACCTTTTTAAGCACAATGAAACTTAACGGCGACCAATAATGGACGATTACGATATGTAAATAATAATAAAATTTAATGTAATAATTTTAAGAATTAGTTTTAAGGCATACTTTTGCGGAATCACTTCAACAAATCAAGGTAGGTACATTTTAATTCATTTTCTCTTTTTTAGGGGTTTCCCCCATGTGTAGACATATGAACACATTGGTTGTCTCTTAGGTGAAAAAAGGGATCTCATGCCCATGCATTTGATGCATTTCTTGGTAACCTCACTCTACCCCCTTTGCCCTATTTTAGAAGGGAAAGGTTTTTTTTGGGTGAAAGCAGTGGTTTGAAATTTACGAGAAGTTGAACTATTCACTCTGTGGACTCCTATCTCGTTTACTTACTTTCACCCAGGCCATTTTTCACAGTCTCTTGTCTACCTTCTCGGGCAGGGAAGGTTTTCCGAATTACATTTCCCTTCCTACTTTCAATTGACTTTTCCTGCTTGAGATTTCTCTCAAGGAGTTCGAAATGATTCAAATTTCCTCACGTCTCTTTACTCCTCTTTTCCCCCTGTATGGCCCCTTTCTTTTTTTTTTTCTTGGAATGATGATACAGAGTACAAGGCTGGAAATATAAATAAAAACCCATGACTCTCCATCTTTATACACAGGGTACAGGGCGGGATATCAGCATGCATTGCCCACTTTCTCGTCTGTCGAAGGAGAAGAAGACGAAGGAGGTTAAGGGAAAAGAAGAGAAGGAGGTCGAAGGGCATGGACACACAAGAGAGGGTCGTTGGTTATTGAGTACATGATATGGGACGTGCGTAAGGAGAGGAACCTTTGTTGATAACGAGTTGGGCCTCGTTCCTCTCCTGTGGGGATGGTTGAGAGCCGTGTGAAGAAAATAAAAGACCCTGTAGACGTGTGTATCCATGTAAGTGAAGAGGCAAAGAAAATAAAATGTAGGGCTAACAACAGGACCATTTATCCCTCCACGTGCATGAGTTACATACTATTTATTTCGAGTCTATCGACAGCACAAGAGACAGCCAGACTAAATTTTCTCCTTTGCAAAGAATTTATATCAAACTCTACCGTGGGCTTAGAAAAATCTTCAAGTGACTTGTCTGTAGTGTAAACACAAGCCCTATGCTCTAACCATGTACATAAATGTATATGTCCATATATTGTCAAGAAAAAGACGAGAAGGATGAGCTCTGGAGAAATGGAAAGTTTGGAAAGGTAAAAAAAATGGTTTGTGTATTTGGTTTCTCACCCATTCATTCACTCATTCTACATCTTGCTTATACTTTCTCTTTTCCTTTGGAGACTCCCCTCCCCCTTCCATATTTTGTCGTCTGAGTAATAAGGTGAGTTGCAATGTCCTTGTCGTCTCCTCGTTTTTTTGTGTGTAGACAAGGAGTGGAACATGAATCGTTGTTGAATTATTCTACTATTTCTAGTAGAAATTTTCTACCACCCTATAAATCTTACGAAAGGAAAAAACTCGTCGAGAAACGACATTCATATTGAAAATGTGGTGTTTTTCCACAACAAAATCATAAAAGATTAATGGGCCTGTCGCTTCGCTTCGCTGCGCGGATGTGCTTGTACAGTGTAGAAAGGGAGAGAAAAAATACATCGATTTTTTTCTACTTTCTCTTTTTTTTCTCTTCCTTGTTCCTTCCACACATGTATATATATACATACAATGTATTCATATAGATGTAGTTTTTTCCATGGCTGTTCTTCTGTCCTGTTTCTGTCCCACTCCCCCATGTTACATGAGGACAGTTGAGCTACACTGATAAATGTGGAGAGGAGCATTTATTATGTAGGAGAGACTAACTGCTCTGTACACCTACGCCCCCCTCCCCCTCCTTTCCCCTCTCTCATGTTTCTCCACTAAAAATCACACCCATACACACCTTCCACCTTCCATGATAGAGAAACTGTCCCCAAAAAAGGAGAAAGGATCAAAAGAGGAAATTGGAT
The DNA here is from genome assembly GCA_034700945.1 of Arrhopalites spinosus. Lineage (NCBI taxonomy): Eukaryota > Metazoa > Arthropoda > Collembola > Symphypleona > Arrhopalitidae > Arrhopalites > Arrhopalites spinosus. The sequence continues at coordinate 13,739 of JAQIVZ010000186.1, read as the reverse complement.
CACATCTCGTCTTTGTCTTTGTGTACTCGTCTCTCCTTGAAGCTCCTCCACTCTTCCTTGTTTTTCTCTCTCTCTCCTTCATCCATCCCATAAAACGAATGTCAATTCTACTTAAGCTCACACACAAACATCAACACCCTCCAGCTCGTTCCTTTTACACTACACTGCTCCATGTTTCCCTCTCTCTCTCTTGTCTTTGTGTGTGTGACACAAAGTCAAAAGTCAGATCAAAAACTCGATGAGTACACAATTTTCTAATAAAATCTTTCTCCACTTTCTCTTCTACAAACTTTGTTCTCTCCCCATGCTCAAGTAGTTTTGACAAGAAAGAGGGAGGAAGAGGAGGGGATTGTCGTTTTCGTCTAATTAAGGAAGACGAAGGAATAGAAAGAATTACAAGATCTATTCAACAAAATTAATTCACACAAAGAATAAAAAAAATTGGGAATTGAGACAATTAGCATAATTATGAGTCAAGTGGATATTATAAAGGCAAAGCTTGATATACCTATAAGGTGTAAGGTTAGAGAATAAAAATGTAGTCATGAATTTCTAAGAAAGTTTTCTTTTTTTTCTTTCTTTACTTTTATCCATACTAAATTAATCCCTCAATTTGGATTTTATATGAGGGAAGAGTATGGATTTTTATATGGTGGGAAATGGAGAAGTTGTGGTTCAAGAAAAGCTTAGGAAAAGTTGGGCGTCTATGGTAAGTAGAGGGGAAGATGAAGATGAAGAGAATGTTGGGTTGGTTGGAATGGTTATAGAAGAGGGGGGAGAATTATTTATTCATGATCCTCTGATTTGACTATGCTTATCCTTTCAAGAATGATTCCACACATTCTTTTCAATTGCTCATTTCCCATTGTCTCTCCTACTCGATCCCTCTAAATCCTTTTCATTGATTTCAATTCAAAAAGTGACGACCCTCTCCCACTTCCCAGACACAGAGGAACAAGTTTCCCCTTTTATTCTCTGTAGCCAAAAAAATCTCCATCAAAAAAAATAAATCTATTGGCCCCTTTCAAAAATGTTTAAATAAAGAGCTATTCATTTATTCTTTATGCTGCGTGTACTCAAAGACAAACTCTCCAATAACGTTAACCACTACATTTTGTACTTGCAAGGGAAGGAGTCCAAGTTGAAGGGAAAAAATGATTTTCTGGCCTTGAAAAAAATAATATTTTGATGACTTTGCAATAGTCTCGACTTGACTTTTGTGGGGGTGATGGGGGAAAAAGGGAAAGTGGAGGATAAAAAAAAATATTTCCCGCATTTTTTATTCTCTTGTCCCGCTATTTCACAGCTGAGCTGAGCTGCCATGGACAAAAATAAATCAGTTTTCTATGGAAATTTTTTTTCTTCAAGAGTATGAGGGAAAAAAAGGGACGAGAGATCAATTCAAAGATTCTTTTTTTTTGCTTCCATGAGTCTTTGTCATCCGCCCACTGAAATCTTATCATATATTTTTAGTCTCTTTCCATCATCATCATCAACGTCATCATCATCATCACCATCATCATTGACAGACGGGATGACAATGGTTTTTGAGCCACACACACACAAAAAAGAAGGCATATTATGGAATATATTTTGAAGCTATATACAGACTAGAGAATCTCTCTTTTTTGAAGGAAAAAAAAGTTTTATAGTATCAATATCTATATATAGCAATTTATTATATAAAAAAATAAATAGAGAAAATGTATTGAGTTTTGACTTGTTCCACATGATATTTTTTTTTGTAAAAAAAAAATTCTTTTCCTTTTTTTCAAACTTGTGCAATTTATGCTAGCGCATGGACGTGAGGGTGATTGTACGTGTCCTACCGTACTTGTCCCATTTAAAGTAAATATTCAAGGACCTCTTCATCCATGCGTAGCCTAACTATGGTTCTCATTAATATTCATCACAAAATCTACCTTCCAAACGTCCACAACGAATACTTGGGCAAATACAAGACGAGAGAGGATGAAAATTTCTTGTATGAGTCGACGTTCAAATACACAATGACAATGGCAGCGGTTGATTTGTGACTTTTTGACTCAAAACTCTACGCTTTTCCACTTCTTCTTTTTTTCATGTCTATCTATATAATCTGATTCGACAATGTAGAGCATAGAATAATATAACAAATTTTATCTCTCTCTCTCTCGAAATTTCTTACACACTCAAACAGACACACACACATTGCCCAATAAATAAAGAGGGAGGAAGGGGGAGAAGAGAGAGATGACAAGCTTAGAATTTTTGGTGTGTTCTCTAGACATATAACAAAAAGAAGAAAAAGAGAAAACTCCCCAAAGAAGAGATACATAAATGATAAATCTGTATATCATGGGCTTAAAAAGGGGAGAAAAAAACTTTTTTTATTTCAACTTGGCGCCGAGAACACAAGAAAGAAAACTTGAAACGTTTTTCTCGGTGTGTGTGTATATCTAACTGATGATAAAAGCAAAGGAAAGATTTTTTTGGGGGATTTGAGTAAACAAAGAATATTGATGAGACGAGGGAGGGAGCAAGTTGTGGAGACTCTGTTTAATCAACTTGTGCTCCTCTGACTTGTACGTGTGTGGATTCTTGCCGTGCCATGTCATTGTTTCCCCCCTGACGACCCAAGGAACCATACTATCTCTCTCTCTCATAGTACCTCCATCAATCACCTACTCAACCATCGGGATAAATTGCATTTGGTTACGTGGCCACGTATTTCCTATTTTTAGTCCATGTAAAAAAATACAAGAACAGGGAGGGTAAAACTGTAGAGAGTCATGAACAGACCCCGACTCTCTTTTTTTTGAGGCTCTTCTTCTCCACGGAAGACACTTTGGAGTGTATAGTACATCTGTGAAGACTAAAATGGGTGCCATTTGCATGCATTCTTTCCTTCATTTGATTGTCCATGCGAAATTCTTTCTCTCATGATGATGCCCAGTGCACCGTTAACGGGAAAGAGGGGGAGGGGGCTTGCATGGGGAAGTAACTTATTATCGTTGATCACGCTGGCTGTTATATGTAGTATATGTGTAAAATTTTTTTTGTATATTTATACAAGAAAAAATAAAAACTCCCTCCATTCTTTTTATGTTTGGTTAGGTAAAAATTTTCTCAGGAAATATGGAAACCATTTTCTCAAGAACCCCAAAAAATTCAAAAAAAACTTGTTTCAAAACTCATACTCATCTCAACCAAATAAATGGGATAAACCACCATAGTAGGACTAAACCAGAAAGAGAGAATTCGCAAAAAAATAAAATCTATGTAGACTATCTCTCTTTTGGTAAAGTTAAAATGTATTCTTTTTGGGTATATAAAATATCCATATATTAGATAGAGAGAGAGAGAGAGGGGGGGGGGGAATAGACAAACCACATAAAATTTGTGAGGCTCCATAAAAGTCCTGTACACAGATAAATATATATATATATATATATACCATGTATAATGTGTATTGAATGTTGAATATAATGGAGTGGTGTCCAGAGAGTGTTCAATAAATTACCTAATTTTCCCCATCTCTCCTTCTTCCCCCCCCCACCCTACCTCACATTTATTTTGTGAGGTGATAGAAATTGGAAGCAAATAAAATATTCACCATGTCAAGTCAATGGGAGGTGTGTGTGTGTGTGTTTTTTTTATGTTGGCTTGTCTGGATTTGGATAATAGGATTATTAGCCATTGCCACTTTTTGTCTTGTACAAAATTCTACATTTGTTTTTTTGTGTATGTGTGTACTAAATTCATTTCTTATGAGGCACAAATATAAATTTACATGCATAAAATAAACAACAGCCCCCCCTAACCTTTTGTCTTGTGTTATGTACACTACAGAAAAGAGAATTAAGGGGAGGGGGGCTTTTTTTACGGAGTTCCGTACACAACCAACCTACGTCTCTGTACATGGCAACCCCCGCTTGGTGACTCATGAAAAGGTGAAATTGACCGGAAGAGTGAGGTGACCCTCCCCAAAAAAACAAGAAAAGGTTTTCAGTTGTTGAACCAAGTCAAAAAACTGGGGAAGAAATAGAAAAACCAAAGTAAGAAGACATAGAGAGAGTGAGAGTGAGTGAGTATATAACACACAATATAAGAAAAGTATAGATGTGATGTGAAAATAAGGAATTGTTGTTGTTCACATGCAATCTTGTCATTAAATCACAACTCGAGAGAGTTTATAGTAAAAAATGCCCCCATCATATATTCATATAACTCTTTATTTCTTTTTATGCATACTCATCCAACTGGATAAATAGACGCTAGGAGAGGAGAAAAAAGGAGGGTGATAGGTGTATGGCTATTTACATATAAATGATTGTTGGAGGAGTTTGTGGTAAAGTGTACATTACATATTATATGGGGCTTACCATAGAAACACGTAGGATTGTTAAGCCACAAACAATCCTCTCCCATCCAATCCCTTGTCCTCCCTACCATTTTTTCTTCTTCTTATTCTCTCCCTCCCTCTCTATATTTCCTCTGACGATACGATGCAATGCAATGCAAGTACAGGCAAAAAAAGATTTTTTTTTCGTTCTTCTTCTTCTTCTCCAAGAGTTCTTGGTCTCTCATTCCATTTGCACTTCCATCCATGGTAAGGTTTCATCGTTGTTGTATAATTGAAAAATGAAATGGTTGTTGAAATGAATAGAGCCTTTTAGGCTTAACTTGTACACGCTCCGCATAAAATATCCTCATCACATTCTCCATTTCCCTTCCACCTAAAAAACCATACACACACACTCTCTCTGTATGTAGAATATGAACTCGAGAAGGTGTAGAGCTCTACAAGTGAAGAAATGTGGATTTGTAATTAGATGCAGAGAATTCTCTCTTTTTCACAATACAGCGCGTGTAGGGTTCACTATGAGCCATTATGCAAATGAATCAAAAAATAATATGAATACATGTCTGTGCCAAATAGTTTCCTCTCTTCTTTATGCGTGCTCCCTTCTACCTTCAAAACATTTTCCAAATGTGTGAGACTCTGTTAAGACTGTCTGTCAAGACCAAGAAACATTTTCAGGGCGGTTTCAACGTGTGCTCATATTTATATATATATATATTTTATACATGTGTGTGTGTGTGTGGGGTGCATGTAAATTGAAAATAGAAAAGTAATTTGTTACATAGTCATGAAATAAAGGATGGGGGGTATATACATAGGGAAAAATATGATTTAAGAAAATGAAAATGGAGCTCATTAAAACTGGACCAACTCGCTTTTATTTAAATTTTCTCATTATTATGATCATCGTTTACGGAAGTAGTCATTGCACACAGTGTTATATCTGTCTATTTATATATAATTATAATATTTTTTTTATATAATAATTTAATAATAGTTTCAATATAATATATATATATATTATAGTACATTTAAATCCTTTGGTATAGCTTCAAATAAAAAAAGAATTTCATCTCTCCATGCATCAAAGATAAATAGAATCTTGAGAGAATTGATTCTTTTTTTGTAGAGGGGGGAGGGTTGACAACATTCTTGATGGATGCGTCAAAGTCTTTTTTTATTATATATTTTTTTATATATTCTCTAGTATCAAGTTTTCTCCCCCTTTTTTTCATATTGTTGTTGAATATTGATTGAGTGGAGTGTGGAGAGTCTTCTTTTGAATTAACCGGGTTGTTTTCTCCATGTTTATTTTTCTTTTGTATTAATAAAAGAGAAATTGTAATTAAGTAGCTCTCTTCTTATTGCTTTTGTTGTGTCTTGTCTCATTCACATTCTCACTCTCCCGTGAGTCATTCAAAATGGAAAAAGTGGAATGGACCAGAGTTGGATGAAGATGAGGGGCTGATGTAGGGGGGATAAGTAGAATGAAACAAAATTGTTCCATTATGGACACAAATGACTCGAATCTAAGAAACAAGTGGTGGACCAAGGTGAGATGCAAGATGAAATAATATTTTTCCTGAAATGGAGAAAGGAGAAAAACAAAAAAGATTTCAGTTTTGTCTCTCTCTCTTCCTTTTGTAGAGATGAAAATACTTTTTTTTGTACCTGGAAAGTCAGACAAAAAAAAAGAGAAAAGTGAGTACAAGACACATATAAAATATATAATATGATATTTGAATTGTAGAGTTGGGGTGACAAAAGCATTAGTCCTCGTCTGGTATGGAGCAATAAAGTTAGAAATTCTTGTCTGTAGACAAATTGCCTTTGAACTCATCTCAATCTCAACCTCTCCACTTGACTCTGTCAAGGGTGAAGAGATGTTTGGAGGAAAGGGGGGGGGGAGAAAGAGAAAGAAACTTGTCCACGGGCATAAATACAGAGAGACAATAAAAGTTTATTTGATGGGAGATGCATTGCACATGACTCTCTTTCAGCCTCTTGAGTTAAATATAATGATGACGAAGGTATAGAATTCATTGGGTAGGTCTACACACTTACACAGAGAGAATTGTGTCGGCTAAAGGGGACAGGGAACTAATAACTTGTAGCTCATCTTCATTTCTTTTTTTTCTCTTTTGGAGCCCCTCAGTTCATTTAGTTTTAGTTTTTGCTCCAAGGTAAATTTCCTCCTAGTTTGTCATTTACGACAAGTGTCGGGCCGGGTAATAATGCCAGACGAGGAGTTTGCCTTGGAGTGAAGGACGAACAAGAAGAATGTGAAGAGGTGGAGGGAAAGATATGAGAATCAAGTGGAATAGGATTTTGGGAGGAGGATTAGGTAGTTGGGTTGGTCCGGTGGGGAAGTATAATGGGAAATCAAATGACGGGACTACAGATAATGAGAATTGCCTCAGACACTCTTTCTCCATGTACCATCCATACTGTTCCTATCTGTGAGGCCCCTAGTACCTTTTACTCATGCTTATCATGGATCCGATGGGCAGGTGGGGTAGGAAAACTAGAATGGGAAGGAAGGAAGGAGAAAGGTCGGCGGCTCCGTGTTTGAAGATGATTTCACTTTCTCTCTCTCTCTCGTGTTCTAGTAGTTTTACTCTGAGAGTGGTTTTCATCACGTCATGATGATCAGTCCCACACACAGTCTCCATGCTCCTTGTATTATTATATGGAGAATAGAAATCTGTATACAATGGGGAAAGGCGGTAGGAGGACTGGGACTCTGAGTGAGAGAGAGAGAGAAGAGAAAAGTGAGTGAAATGCGAAAGCCATTTACATCAAAGGGAGAGAGAACTCTCTGAAAATATTTATGGGCAAACTAATCACAGGCGATCGATATAGACTCACCTACATATAATATATAACCTTTCTATAAGCCTTCCAGTAAATAGTCTCTCTCTCTCCCTGTCTCTCCCAAATTTACTGTATATACTCCCGTTACTTTCACCAGCTTGTACTTTCAAATGGGAGTGAGGGAGTAGAAAAAAATATAGGGAGAAGGAAGCTTTTTTTTTCTTGAAAATGCTTGCCATAATGATCCATCAATCTATAGACAAAAAAAAATTTCACTGTGGCTCTGTTCCCCTCAATTCTTCTATAGTGGTAGAGCTAGAACGAGAGCCAGAGCTAGGGCTAGGCGTGTAGCATTAACTATGGCTTGAGCCTGGCTTGGGCTGAAGGCCAAATCATTTCCTTTTCCATCCTCTTTTTCACCAAGAAAATAAAAGAGAAAGAGAGAGAGAGTGAGACCTAAAGGGAAAAAAATCAAGCAAGGAATGACATTTGAATCTAACAGAAACCAGGGATCTTTAGAGGATGCTGAAGCTGATATGAGCAGGGAGAAAAAAAAGTAAAGTTGTGCCTCTCTTGTGTATGTTTGGAGCATCCGCCGTTCTTCAAGAGTTTGCTGGGGCTGTGGACTCGGAGGAGGCAAGATCAAGTTTTTAGGGCATAAATACATCCGAGGAGGGGAGAGAGAGAGAGAGAGAGAGAGAGAGAGAGAGAGAGAGAGAGAGGGTATGTAGAAGAAAGAGCTCGACTCGAGGTATTGAAAAGTTCACAAAATCTCTAAAAGTTGGTACGGTGTATGTGACATAGGATGAAGAAAGTCGGTGTGCGCCCTATTCCCTCCTGAATCCCCGTCTTTCCCTTAACTCTCCACTCTCCCTTTCTTCCTCTTTCACTTTTCTTTAGAGTGAGACTGTCAACGTAGCCCCAAACACACACTTGTACTCTCGTCCTAACGTTATGCTGTGTATTCATTCCACGCTTAGTCTCTTTCCCCTCTATTCCTTTTCCCGTCTTTTCTTTCCCTTTCCCTAAGGTTTTTAGAAAAGCTCCTCCTCCTCTTACCGCTTACACTTAAGCCACGTAAAACTAGATGAATTATCACTCTTGACGAGCTTTCACTTACTTTCTCTTGCTCCACTCGCTAATCCTGGAAAGTTGTACTCTTGCTCCCGCTCTTGTTGTTGTTGACGGAGTGGTGGAGAAAACTCTCTTTCACAGTTTCATAGTAGCCCTGTAGTACTTTTTGTGGTGAAAACTTGCCGCCGTGACTACTTCTTCTGGGGGGTAACGGCTGGAGTTGATATATACATTCACATTTGTATATATCCAAAAAAAGAGTATCGTAATTTATTTATTTTTCACTGTAGTAAAGTAGTCTGGAGTGTAAAATCTTCATGTAGACACACATTTATTTATTAATGTTTAGTCTCTCTCTTTTACCAAAAATGTCTTGATTTAAAAAAACAAAACACACACACTTTAAAAAAAAGAAAACAAAAATATTTTTCGGTTAAACGTCTGTACCACAATAACCTTCTTGGTATCCTGTACAAAGAGGAAGTAAAAAAAGAGAAAGGGAAAAAAATATTCATTAGTACCTAGGTCTTGTAAAATCATTAAATGGGTGACAAGGAATGTGATAAGTACATAAAGATTTGACACGTAGTTGTAAAATAATTTATGAAATGAATAAACAAAGAAAAAAAGAGAAAGTAAATGACCTTCGTCGGGGCTGTCGCGAGCACTTGGTGCTGTAATCCTCGCACCTGCACCCGATTTATTTTTGTTGAAGAGGCCGCTGATGACAGTACTACTTCCTCCATTATGATGACTGGGAGGCACAAAGTAACTGTTGTTGTCACTGTACACGCTATTCTCATTTATGATGGGCAGTCCATAGTCAGGGGGATATGCCAACTCTGTGGAATAGCCCAAGTTCCGATAACTCTGCTGTTCCCAATTCAATTCACTATTACTGCTGTGGTCTTCCATCGTCAACATTTCCGGACTCTGCTTAGAAAGAAAAACACAAAACAAACCCACAAAAGTCAACCAACTTCTATATATACACACAACAATATGTATGTCATAGACATGGACAAATATACACACAAACATTTCCCATTTATATAAGGGGGAGGAGGGGGGCTATTCACTATTTTACTTTTCTCATTCCATACCACCTCATCCATCACCAACCCACAGAAAATATAAAGTAAGAAAAGACACTTGCGGGAAAAAAACCTGAATGCATGTGAGGGAAGTCCAGCCCTTTTAGAAAGGGACTACATTATGCATGTACTAAGGCTCACACTCCCTTGTGTGGACGTACATATTGGAAAATATTGCTGCCAATGTTCCCCATATGAATTTATTGTGCTTTATGAAATCCATTGGCAGTAATTTAAATTTAATATAATTTAATTGGTAATACCACACAGAATAAATCCAAAATCCAAAAACATTTTCCATAATGTAGTATACCTAAATCGTATTGATATGTCAAATAAAAATTAAACGACAACACAATACATTCTATCAGTTTTTGATCATTTTTATTTTTGATTAAATGTTTTTGTTATAAGTTTTTGTACAGGAGTAAATTACAGTAAAGTATAAAATAATGATAAAATAATATAGTATGAAATAATAACAGAAATCGTATTAATATTCACAATCCCTTGACCCACATGTACTTAATTGACAAAAATGGACTTTTTGCAGTCCCTTGACCCACAAGTATTTAATTGACAAAAATGGACTTTTTGCAGTCCCTTGACCCACAAGTATTTAATTGACAAAAATGAACATTTTTGCAGTCCCTTGACCCACAAGTATTTAATTGACAAAAATGAACATTTTCAACTCATAAGTTATTTTTCGGAAAATTTGATTCTCATAGAATTCTAACAGTTTGGAACTTGTAAAATAAATTATTGTATGTAATTTGCTTGGTGGCTAAATTTTAAGTACTACTTTTGAGAGTAAAGCATGACTTTTCGCGCAAAGAGTAATACCTAAAGTTTAACCGCCATGGTAATAATGGATAAAATAATAATCTATCTCAAGCCACTTTCCCATGAAAGCGCTTAGAACCTATTGGAGTCGAATTGGTCAGAATAATTTTGCTCGATTGATTTTTTATTTTTACCAGCCCATAAATTTTAAGCAAAACCATGTAGTAAAGAATCATTTTTCGATGAAGCTGGCAATCAGTATTAGTCTGCCTTTGCCACGTTTTGACACTAAAATCGGACAATATTGCATTTAAAATATATTTCCGAACCATTGTACCTTGATTGTTGCACCACAATCTTATACCAGATATGAAAATCTCTGGGATCTCAACAAATACATCGTGATGGATTGATTTAAGCTTATGATCGAAAAAAAGGGAACTTTGGAATTCATATTTACTCCAGGGCTGGCTTTATGACGTAAAAGAATTTCGTTTGGGGTATTGGCTGTTTTTTGTTGAATATTCCAGCAAATCCTTTATGCATGTGTTCCATTTTACTCTTTCCAAAACTACTTTGGCGGCTCGGTTAGCCATATAAATGATGGGGTTGACATGTTGTTCAAAGGGTTCATAATTAACTTGATCTCTAAAAAAACTTGCATATCTTTAGTCGGTTTCTTCCTCTTTTCATCTGAAGATTCAAACTCACTGTCACCAGAGCTGGACTCTTGTGTGTTGTCAGATTCACATTGGGCAATCTTGGGAGACTGCAAGAAGGTCTGTTAAATCTTGAAACGACGTCAGGACTGTTTCATGATCCTCAAACTCTAGAGTATTACCGGAGACTATCTTGACGTGACTTCGAAGAAATAAGAATTTGAAATTGTCCATAAACTGTCTCACAGTTGGATTTCGGCCATTTCCGCATCGATATCTCATAAAGCTGAAATAATGTTCCAAACAATCTTGCTGTATTCGTCGGGTGTACACTTCCGTATAGCCTTCCATCTTTAAATCTTGAAGTAAAAGATCGACGGCACGTAATGTTAACTTTAGTCCAGTCACACAGGGGGGTAGTGCACGTCGAATCAATTCACGCAAACCAATCTCTCATTTTTTTTCTCTCCTCATTTTCTTGATGGTAGAAAACTAAATCGGCTGATTTAATTTTTTTCTCATTATTGTGCTGTTGACTTATATTCAAATAGTCAAATAACTCATCGATCAGTTCCAAAAAGTGGGCAGTTTCCAGAGCGCTGTCATCCAGTTCCTCTTTTTTAACGAAAGTCTTCAAAGCTGCCGCGACGCTACGACTGAGAGTTTGGGCAGCTACAGCTACATTCATGGAGGCACGGTCAGTGGGATTCATATGTAATATGCCCAGTTTATGGCCATGTCTATCCAGTTCATTGTCGATGGCATATAATTTTTTAATATGGTCCCACAGGGCTGTCATCCATTTGTCATCAGTTCTAAATGAAATGCCATGTTTAAAAGGAGCTGATCGGATAATTTTTAAGAGATGAGGAACATCGTATAGGAAGTAAATCTTCCGTCCGTCTGGCATTAAAATGTATGGCTTCTCTTTCTTTATGCCTAAGAGTGTGAATAGTCCTCGATTGGTACCGCCTTGATCACAAACACATGCCCGAATTTTTTTCCAGTTTCTTCTACATCCTGGATTGACCTTTTGATAAGTCGTTCTAATGTTTTGCTTGGTGTGGCCCCGCCAGAGAAGTAAAAGGCAACAGGGAACTGTACCTTGGACGACAATCCTCATATCATAAATACGAGGGCATACTCTGCTTACTTGAACTTGCGCTCACCTGGTCCAAAATCTTGAAGCCCAAGTATCTCATCTTTAATTTTATCGTACAAAAGAGTCTTGTGTATTGACATTTCATCATGAACCATGATAAAATCTTTTTCTTGAGAGGTCTTGAATTTTGCCACCCGTTGTCACAAATAATTCATAATCTTTCCGTTAGTTCCAGTCCGGAAAACGAGATGCTCAAGCCATCTACAGAGTCCTGGTAGTAGGCAACAAAAACGCAAAGTTGATGAGGGATAAATAGCCTCTTCTTCCGACAGAATAATAAAATCTCAAGGCATGGTCTTGTTCTTGGGGAGTGTAGTGGGATCTCTGCGATTTTAAGGACTTGGCACGTTTGATTTGCAAGGTCAAAATTTTTTTCATATCTGGTGAAAATTGAGTGCAACGATCAATAATGGTATCCAAATCAGTGTCTAACTTGGACTTTTGGGCTACCTTTTTCCAATATGAAACTTGACCTAGGAGTTGCTTAATTTTACGCGCCTTAGCAGAAAGAAGGTCTTGTCTACACAGTTCTTTAAAACTAAACTTACTAGGTAACTTAGGTGTACTAGGTTGATCTATGGAATCATCAACTTGTGATAACATATTATTTTCGTCACTTTCCGTTGGACTCCATCCAGAACATTGAGGCTCATTTTCTTGGCTTGTTTCGGTATCCTCTTCCGGATCCTCCTGGACCAAATACTCAAGGAGGAAGGAAATGATGTCTCATCACTCACACTATTGCTGGAATCTTTTTTCTTCTTGGCCGTTGACTTGGTTCGTTTCTATGATCAAAAAAAATGAAATTGAAAAAGAGTCATGTCTATTTTTGTCAATTAAATACATGTGAGTCAAGGGACTGCAAAAATGTCCATTTTTGTGAATTATATACTTGTGGGTCAAGGGACTGCAAAAATGTCCATTTATTGTCAATTAAATACTTGTGGGTCAAGGGACTGCAAAAATGTCCATTTTTGTCAATTAAATACATGTGAGTCAAGGGACTGCAAAAATGTAATTTTACCTTTAAAATGATTGGCTTTCGCAAGGCAGCCAGCCGTCGCTTGATCAGTGCCCTCCTAGGGGTCGCATATATTGTGGACGAAGTGGTTCCATTTTCTCGTGAATTTGATGACACAGTTGAAGGGGTCACTACAGAAGAGATCACAACTATTGGGGGTGATGGAGTCAAATTTATTAATGGTGGAGAGGTCACTGCGTTGCACATCACATTTAATGCCGACGGTGGAATCACGTTGTCTATGAATGGACGAATGATATTGGCTCTGGAATTCGAACCGGTCAATTTGACACTTGGCAAATGAGAATTCTTTTCTTCGGATGAAAGACGAGGTTTCTTTCCTCCTAGTTGGTCCAAATTTGGTGGCATGTCCTCATTTCAATAGATCAGAATAATGATTTTTTGATTTTTGTGGAACTGAAGTCACAATTGTTGGCACTGCATTTTTCTTCAAATATTATTTTTTGCTGTCACCAATTGACAATCTTCAAAATGGTCTTGATACAACCATGGTTTTTTTGTGACGGTAGAATCTGCAATTTTTAGCCACTGTGCATACCTAAAAAGTAAATAACAAGATGACTTTATTGTGTAATAAAGGCAAATTGTCTAATAAAAAAAAGATCATTGAGAATAATTATTTTTACCTTTCAGAATCTTGGTACTTCGGAAAGTAGTAAAAAGATTTTGATGGTGTACTTTTTTTGTTGTTTTTGCAGCCATGTGCCTTACAATTCTGAGGCATGCTTATATTAGTTGTTAAATTTATTTAAATTATTTCAAA
>JAQIVZ010000185.1:0-94563 GCA_034700945.1 Arrhopalites spinosus | reverse complement strand
GTAGAATTTCTTTTTTTGAAATAGATGCAGTTGATTTAGATTCTTTTTCTCGCCGCCTTTTCTAAATGTCATGCCCTCTAATAACTAGTATAAGGTCCTTTGTTCAAGTAGTGGGGGTACTTAAGACTAGTAACATTTAAAGTAAAAAATGCCGCGGAATTGTCATGTGAATGAACGAATGTAACTCAAAAATTTGAAGTTTTAACAATTCAACATTCAACAAAGCTAAACTAATTCGTTTTTTTATTTAAAAAATTTGAAGTTCTTTATAACTTCATGGTTGCATGAACTGAAAATGTGATCATAAGAGTCTTGTCATCTTGTAGCATGTGGATGATAAAATAATTATAGAACATAATACGTAAACCAAAATATTTAAATGAACACACATTTCACCTTACCATCAAACTTTACCAAATCATGACAGGTGACATGAAATGAGTATCGGACTACTTTGGGTCATTAAAATACACATTTCGGGGACATGGATTGAGTAGTAAGGGAGGTTATTTTTTTTGAATTCCCATCATGTCCATATAGTTGTGCAAAACATATTTGACCAAGCCTTTTGAATCCGAAAATTTTTCCAGAATTTTTTTTCCTGTGTCCGTTGTCTGTAAATTTTTTTTCAAAATTTGAACTCGATAGGAGTTCAGTTCATTCGATGTGTATGTACTCACATTTTGGGATAGTGTTTTTTTCAATATGTACAATACACTTGGTCCACAACTATGACTATCATTTTGTTGAACAGTGGATTCAAAGTATGTCACCCATCCGGCTTTTCCGAATCGATCGTCAATATTTTTCATGATTAAATTCAACTGTAGCTCTAAAACATTTTTGTCAACAAGGGCAGTCATAGTCATAAATAGTCATGTATCGAGTACCCTTCTGGACATTTTCAATTTGGATCAAAAGCTAATGTACTGATTGATAATTCAGTGGCATGAAAATGGTATTAGCGTAGTCGACAAGACTATAAAAAGCCGAGTCGGCTACTGCCAATTTCTTCTCGCTGTTTGTGGTCACGGCATAGCTTGCCAATATGTCAACATTTTGCAAATGTTTGCAATTTGGAAACTTGTTGTAATCATCGGCTAGAACGGTGGCAAAAAAATCCATCAAGGATGAAGTGAGCCATTTGCTCCCCACAAAAAGGGACTCTAAATCTAGCGGTGTTACACACCCTTTTGAACTGTAGCCAAGCTTGAGCAGAGAGGGACTAATTCGGTCATCGTTTTTGTTCTCATTTAAAAAAGATTCAACTGATTTGATTGTGGTTCGTTGACTGAGCAAAGAAATTTCAGACAAGTGCCGTGGTTTCTTGGGCCGCTTAATTGATCTCCTGGGGCCCCACTTTTCTTTGACCTCATAAGTTTCTTGTGACTTTCGTCCAATTCCATTGTTTCACCTGGAATTTTTATTTTTGGGATTTATCGCTGCTGTCAAACTAACTTTGGGAACGGAAAGTGTGCTTCTATTTATATCGACGTATGTAATCACATGGTTGATTTTACCAAGAATTAACGGAAAATGTTGTCTCATAAAATCACCATTGTGCATATTTGGATCAGTATGCCACGATTTTTTATTGGTTCTAAAAATTGACTCCACTACAGCGTTGGACTTTCGGATAAATGTTGAGAATCCGCAGCGTTTTGGAACCATGGCGGTAAAAAAAGGAATCATTAGAATGTAAGTGTTTTCCAAAAGCTCCAAAATTGGCGGACAAAAACAGGGGTTATTTGAGCAACTAGAGGGCACAGTCGGTGACTCATATTTGGAATTCTTTTTCGTTTTTGTTGGTAGGGTCAATGATAATTGGGGACAAATTTTTTGCCTGAGTGCCAAAAAGTCTAAATAAAATTGGTTACTTGTTTTCAGCACAGAGTATGGTTTCTCCTTCATGTTGCCATTTTTATGAACCTCGGCTTCAAAGACAAGGACATCTTCCTTCTCTATTGTAACTTTGAAATTTTTGTTTTTAAGTTCCACGACAAATCTTTCAAGTTGGCCTACGTCCATAATTTCAATGCCAAGGATTTAGAGAATTTTGGTGCTCACACTTTGAAGCTCAGCTAAGGTGAAACATTCTTGAATTCTTGCGAGACCAGACAGAGCTACCTTTCTGACACCTTTGTCCAAACATCGTGTTTTCATATTTTTACATGACTGACGCAGGTGACGATCACGGCCTTGGATGTCACGGGCTCACTTTTTCCGTCCAGAATTGAGTAGATTCTCTTGATATAGTCTATGAATGATTCAACATTGACCGCTTCACAACTGGCATAAATAAGAGCTAGTCACATGTCAGTGATCACGCCAGCGACCATTATTGAATTTCTTTCCCCTGCGTGCTTTACGTCATCCAAGACAGTTGACAGAAAAGCTTTCACATTAGTAGACCTGTTGTTTGTTGTCACTATTTCGGCCAGCGTAAATGACTCGACTGACCTTGATGTCACTGCTAGGACATAATTTAACACCGACTTATCCTGGGATTTTTGTTCTTTTGGTAGTCGGACCATCCTTCCAGATGCATCAAGGGTCAACCAAATTTCAACGGCCTGGGCCAACATATTTGCCAGCTTGACTTGTCTCCACATGTTCATTTCATAGTGAAAAGGGTCAAGGGTCAACTGTCTGAGATATCCCGGCAAGTTCGATTCCTGTGCCTCCAATTTCATTTGTATTTTCAGCAACTTGTGTAGATCCTCCCCTTCAACTTTCGAAGCATGCTGTGACACGTGATGCTCCCAGGCGGCAGTTCGAAGTACTTGTTCAGATTTCACAAACTTATTTTGATGTAATAACCTCAGAGTTGAAAGATGAGAAATATTCTCCAGAAATATTTTATTGGATTTAGATTTTTTTCAGCAGACTTAATATCCTGTCGTTCTTGATTGGAGAGTCTCCTTGCAGTACTCCCACTTTTCTGGAAAAGAGTGAAAGCTCCTTTTGATTCCACAACACATCTGACATCCTGTCCTGGACTTGGTTTTTGTAGAAAAATTAAATGAAACTGTAGTTGACATCCACCGCCACAATGACCATAACAATAGGCAAAATTATTATTCTTGGCAACTATCCCTTCTTTGTAGAAAGAAGAAATGACGGGGCGTGTCTTGTTGAAAATGAGCATGGAAATTCAGAGGAGGACAAATACTTGCTGAATGCAGAGGCCCACTTTTTTGTTTTGAAATTGAACCTGTCAATAAACGGAGTCATTTTCCTTCTGGAACTTTGTCATATTAAATATTTCGTGCACAGTTGTAGCTGGAATAATAAGTTCGACATAAGATGGAGGCTGGTAAGACAATGGATTTGTCCACCCCCAAAACTTCACATAATTGCTCTGCTGAAAGTCCAGTTTTTCTCCTGTCATCAGTGGCGCTAGACTCTAATTTATGTTTTGACCCCAAGTCTTCCTCTGACCCCAAGTCCTCCTCTGACACCAAATCGTCTTCTGACCCCAAGTCTTCCTCTGACACCGAGTCGTCCTCTGACATCAAGTTCTCCTCTGACATCAAGTCCTCCTCTGACCACAAGTCCTCCTCTGACAACGAGTCGTCCACTGACCACAAGTTCTCCTCTGACACCGAGTCGTCCTCTGACATCAAGTCCTCCTTTGACACCGAGACCTCCACTGGCACAAAGTCCTCATCTGACGACACCAAGGTTTCCACAGGTACTAAGTCCGCCGCCATTTCGAAATCCGACGATGAGATGAAGGCTTCTGGGAATTTGCATTCTGTGTCTAATTTACAGTAAGAATCGAGTTTTGGAAATTGACCAGGGTAGACCAGGTCAAATGAAAGATTCATTTTGGTATCATCTGAATCATTTGTCGGGGGGCCTACAAATAAAAAATTCGTCTTATAATGAGGCAAGAAGCGAGATAAATATAGCCTGAGAATTTATAAATTATCATAAGTATTTAAAACTACACTCACCAGATTGTTGTTCGGCATTTCTTTTCAGTGGTGATTGAGTATGAAGGTCAATGAAATAGACATTGTTCTCGGGAAGTGTTTCAATGCCACCATATAAATTTAACTCTTCATTTATAAGGCTCAGATTCTGTATGTCATCGTCAGGGTCTATCCAAATTTTATTTTCCGTCTCATCGGACATCCGGTCAACCCAACCTCTGGTGGGTTCATCAACAACATCCATGTGCCCACCCAGAATACAAAAACTGTGTTTATCTTGACCTGTGGAATTGGACATTTGGGGGAGGTCAACACGATCATTTTTCTGTCATGCCCTTATTTTCACAATTCTTGTCAGGGAGGACATGACTTTCTGGATTGTAGTCTGGGCAAATCATTTGAATGGATTGTAGTAAAAAGTTGTGGTCTTTTAGGTATGTGGACAAAAGAGATTGAAAAACGTCGTTTCTGACATTGAGTCGAATTCGGTCTGCAAAAGACCGGAAGTACTCTTTTCCTTTATTTTGGTCCCACAAGGAATTGAGCTCCATCCAGGTGGTATTTGCCTTTAAATGTTCTGCCAATTTTATTGGTTCATCTTGTGTTATTGCATCGATTGAATGACCTTTA
Organism: Arrhopalites spinosus; assembly: GCA_034700945.1. Classification (NCBI taxonomy): domain Eukaryota; kingdom Metazoa; phylum Arthropoda; class Collembola; order Symphypleona; family Arrhopalitidae; genus Arrhopalites; species Arrhopalites spinosus. The sequence continues at coordinate 89,995 of JAQIVZ010000185.1, read as the reverse complement.
AACTTTTGGGCCACATAATCTGGAAGTTTGTCCATTGACTTTTTAAAAATTTTAATAGGGATTTCAACTTGCTTGCCCCGCTTTTTTATTTTGCGTGGTCCGTCAAAAATTAATATGAATTATAATTAGCTTGCTTCTTTTATTTGAATCTGAATAACGTAATCGAAATTATAGATGGTAGTTAAGTACTTACTTTTATTCATCTTGAATGAATTATTCGAGTTTCTACCAGACAAAAGGGTTTTACTGAGTCCACAAAACTCTTGATGGAAACGGATGACTCACTCTTTTAACCGATTATTAAAAATATCATATGCTGTCATTTGTCCACAGGCTTTACTTATGACGCATTGATGGGTTTAACACAAGGTTGAACATTTTTCATGTTATTTATAAATAGTGTACAACCAACATTTTTTTGAGCCCACCTGCAGGCTAAAAGCATACACTTAGAATGAGTCAACCCAGTCAACTTCACATTCGATAAATATCTCCACACGGCTACCCGCAGGTCTAATATGCCACATTCAAATAATGTCAAGTCGCCCCAATGATTGAGGGGAAGGTACTTTAGTGACCCTGCAATGTGTCAACTCTGGGGTCATGGACTTTGAAACTGAAGGTGAGACTCTGGGGTAAAAATGTATGCATTTATTTTTTAAATATTTTTTGTCAAAAAAGTACTGATAATCTCATGTCTCCCCAGAGCTTGAGAGGATGACCCCATGGTGACCTTCATTCATGTCGAATCTCAATGCATGAACTTTAAAACTGGAGGTGAGAAAACAGATTGAAACTATCGCCATTAATTTTCAAAATAATTTTTTTCTTAAAAAGTACTGAAAATCTCAAGTCTCCCCAGTACTTGAGAGGATGCTCCTACAGTGAGTTTCAATCGTACCAAGTTTCAGGTCATGACCTTTAATACTCGAGGTGAGAAACAACTTTCAAAATATGTGAATTTATTTGAGAAACAATTTTTTTCTACTAAAGTACTGAAAATCTCAACTCTCCCCATTACTTGAGAGGATAGTCCTACAGTGACCTTCAATCGCACCAAATCTCAGGTTTCTATCTTTCAAAATAGAGGTGAGAAACGGAACCAAAGTTGAACACATTTTCTCAACTTTGTAGTCACGTGGTAGCACAATGGCGGCTCGAATGCACTGGTTGACGTTCTGTTGGAGCCTACAAGGTCTTTTATAATTAATTAGTGCAATCTAAGATTTTTCAGTTGTGCACCAGAGCACTTGTGCGTTTTTGACGGACATTGTGTAAAGGGCCTTAGTTAGATAAAGCAAATAACATTTGAGAGACTTTCTCCTTGTTCTTCAAAAAGATTATGTTCAAGGTTAGCATAAAAGAGAAAGCGGAGCTTTGGGATATTCTTGATGTTTTTACTGCGTGCAAAGATGCTATAAAATAGAGACAAGAGAGAGAGAGAGAGAGAGAGAAAGTACAAGAAATAGAAAAGAGAGAAAGATATCTTTGTGAAAGGCAGCTGTAGGTTGTTTGTTGTGAAGATGACAAGAACAAAACAAAATGTTGCCAGGAAATGTCGGCATGTATATGTTCACATGTACACATGTATATAGTCTATACTGTCTGACTAGTGGAAAAAAATGGGAAAGATGAGGAGAGGGAGTGAGCAAGACTTGTAAGTTGGAGCATAAAGCGAAGAAAAATGAAGCATAGTGGTAATAAAGAGTGCTACACACATTAGAAGCCGAGAGTTGCTTTCTCCTTCCCTTGTCTTTTTTCTGGTGTGTGTGAGAATCGTAATAATAAATGAGAAATATGGTCTGATGAGTATAAATACGAGTGAATTTTCTCTCTCTCTTCTTTTCTAGTCCCAGACAAAGTCGGGCTACGTGGTGCTAATTGTTCCCCCGCGTGATGTGAACTGGAGCTCACACACTTGGGTCGTTAGGGAAAGAGATGACCTGAATTCATCCACTTGATTCATGCCTAGTAGACTAGCCTTTCCATACGAAATCAAAATCACTTCCACCTTCATTTCCTCTCCCTACACTCAAATGTATATATTTTGATAATTATGACTTGCCTGTCCTCCCTCTCTCCAATATTATTCCATGATTACCCCATCCCAATGTACAGTCGACATTATGGTCATTTCCATGAATCCCTCTTGCCAACAAACCATCCCCTCCTCCCTCCACTCTCCCTACTAATTGACTCCATTTTGTAACATTATTCATAGATGAGTAATCCCTTTTTCACATGTACCCGCTACCTTTTTTTGACTACCAATCTCCCTTTGTTATCCCCCCCTCCCTCCCTCTCTCTCTACCTATCTCCCATTAGATAACACACAATTAATGAGAAATCTGGATGGAAAGGATATTATTACTCACAATGGTCCACTCATGTCCACCATTCTTTCCTGCATTGTCCAGCCATTTCACTGCCTCATTCTAACAGCCATGAAAAAGTGTAATGGGAGTCCCAGAGATTTCCCACAAACTCATCTCTCTTCCCCTCTTTTTACAAAATTGAGATAGCCCATAGAGTGAAAGGGAGAGATTTATATTGAGGGGGAGGGGGAGAAAGCTGATTGTTGAATGAATGGTGACACCAAACAGTATGGCATGAATAATATCGGGGAACACTTTTACCTTTTTTGTCATTGGACAATAACAAAAGATTTAGATTTATTAAAACCATGTGTTGGATGTCACAATTAAAGGTGGTAATCATAATTAAATAGAAATGGAGTGTGGGAGAAAATGGAGGGGGAGACGTGAATAGATGATAAGTTGAGGTGAGAGAGAAAGGTGCTGGTGATGAAGATTGTATTGATGAAAAGGAGGAGAGAGTGGGTTCCTACTCTGGCCCCGTATACTTAGTGTCTACATGATTGTGGGTATAAGCCCCATAGTGATTGAGCCAGGAGGCCCTTTGCTTGTCTGTGCTCATTTCCCTCTTTCTCTCCCTCTCCCCTCCTCTGAATACTTGCCAATCTTAATCAAGCCATAGAAAAGAAGTCAAGTGTAAATGAGTTCCACACTTTCTTCCATCCCATTTTTTTTCTCTTCTCCCTCTCTCTCCAGGCATTACCGTCTCGCCCATGTTTTAACCAGAATCGTAACCATAGTTGAAGACTGGGATATATTTGCACCCCCACGAGGAGGAGGGCTTAACATGGAAAGTCATCAACTTAGCCACTCCATGGCCATGGCTAATGTTCTGATAAGAAAGAGACGGAGACGATGAGGAAGACGCGGGATAATTTCACCTTCAATAGCCCAAAGTGCGTATGGAGAAGGGGAACTCTTGTAATGCTGACACGACCACTAGTGCCTAGTCATTGGATTCATCTTGTCCACTCATTTCCTCCTCTCTCTCTCTACACAGAAAGAGAGAGAAAGAGAAAGGGGGGATCTAACCACATTCATTGAGAGTGCCAATACCACCACAATAATTACGCCTTTTACAAATCTCAGCTATCAGCTATTATTTCGTCCTTGCAGTCATGGACCAATGAAATTGATCAAGAGACTGCAACTTGCACTGGAGAAACCCAAACCTTTTCCATGATACAAAAAATACAATGAAATACATGATACAAGATAATAAAAGAAAATTGAGCAAAGGAGGTCTATGTGCTTGAAATTTTAATGGGAATTGAGCCCCACTTTTCCATGGTGAAAGCAGCTTTTCATTTACTTTTTGCCACACAGTCAAACTCAGAGAGCCACTCTACACTCTGAGGAGTGCAAAAGGGAGAGAGGAAGAAATTATATTGTTCCATAAATCACAAGTTTAGATGGGCTCTGATATTGGATGAATTTTCTTGTGTGTGTGTGTGAGTGTGAGTGTGTGCATACAAGAAATAATAGGAGACCATTTCTATAGCTTGAAACCTGTCCACTGTCTTTCTCTGTCTTGTCCCCTCCTCTCATTCTCATTTGGCTCCGTCTTGTTGGTTGGTGGTTGGTGAGAGGGGAGCAATTTCATTTCATTTGCTCCCGACTTTCTACTTGCCTTTTGTCCACCGACAGACTGACTGAGGATGAGAGAGAGGGGAGAGGGTGTCCATCGGAAAGGGGGGAGGGGAGGATGAAGGTAATAAACCAGGATTCTCTGATAATTACAATGGCTGTCACAAGTCTGTTTCACAGCTGATGCCTCTGTCTGCCACCAACCAAGCATCATCAACAATCTACATTTAATGAAGCCTACACACATACAAAACACCAACTGTTCTTGGCATTCCTCATTTCATTCACCACAAACAAACTCTCTCTCTCTCGCACTCACTTAGTCACCACTTGCACATACAAAACTTAATAAGGCTTCCCAAACTCCCAACTCGGACATACAGTCAAGTTGATGAACATTTCTTCATTTCCTTTATCATTCTCAATTTTCATCCAATATCATTCCAAATACAATCCATTATGTATCATCAAACAAAAATCCACCAACCACAACCATCCCTTCTTTTTTCAAAATCAAAGTTACAAAATATAGAAATACATATTAGACAGTCCTTCACCTCACTTTCATGGTCAATTCAACAAAAATCTCGAGAAAATTTAATTTGTTTTTTTCAATTTATAAACCACAACATTCTTGCCAAGTTTTTTTTTTCCCCGACACTTTTTTGTGTAATTTATAGTCATCCCCATGTCAAGGATAAAGTTGAATATTGTCAATAGGAGTTGTACAACTAAAGGTTAGTTGACAGAAAATCATTAGACCGAACTGGTTTAACCAAACCACCGGCGGTGTCAAAATCTAACCTACTTTTTCCAATTTTAGTTGAAAATTCTCTAAAATTTAATATCAAACTTACACATCACACACTTTGATACTTATGTAATACAGACCCACAGACACATGTGAATCTCTATTCGATCCACAAATTTAATTACAAAAAAACAAGTTACATGAGTACTCCCCAATTTTATACATGTGCCAAATATTTTATATTTTATTTCCTCATCAACTTACACGTACTGAAACTTGTACTTGAGAGAAAAAAATTCCATGAAAAAATAAGAGAGAGAGAAAGTAAAATTTGAAATTCGAGTTTGCATCAAGTCAGTAAAAAAAAATTTGATAATAAATAATAAACACGTACAAGTACAAGTATAAATTGAAAAATAAGTAGTAGGTGTAGCTATACTAAATATTTTTTTTGATGGCATGTCTTTATGTCTATACCAAAAAAAAGATGGGTGATTATAGGTTTGAGAAGATAGAAATTGAATTGAAATTTGAAGAGAGAGAAAAAAAAATCAGTGGTTTATAGGATTGGAAAAGAAGAAGAAGGATGGAGGGTTTGGGATTGAAGAAGAAGAAAAAAATTGGATAGAATGCTATTCTGGGAGTTGCCGGTGTGTTAGTGCTTAATACTGTAATTCAATCGCCTTGGGTAGCTAAGTCTTCTTTTTTTTATTATGAAAAGCTATAAGTATACGAATATGGAGAGATCCAAAAAAAACGAGTTCAAAGATCATATTTCTTGAGTTGAGCGTCTATAATTCTACCTCTTTCTCTCTGTCCTTTTACTATGAGCATGGCAAGGAAGGGAAAGAGTTGAGTAAAAAGTGAGATGAGTTGGTTGTTAGAGCTGACGGTTTGGTTACATACGACACAAGTGTAAAGAAAAAAGAAAAAGAAGAAGAAAGTAAGGAGAGGAGGGGGAGGGGGAGAGCCGTATAAATCTAGATTGGTTTTATTATGAAACCATGAGCTGCCAAATGCTTTTGATTGCCATCCTGACTTTGCTTCGTATTCAATTGCATCCAGTGTGTCAAATCTGTCTCTGTCTCTGTCTCCATATAAAGAAAGTCATGGAGCTCTTCTTCCCAACATCGGAGAGAATCGTGAAAAACCCATAAAATTCTCAGCTGTCGTATAATTTCAGTCATGCCATGCCAATGTAATTCAACTGCCTATACATTTATATATAGACAGACAGAAAGAGAGGAGGGGGGGGGGACTTTCTTTTTTTTGCTGATCAATGATTTTCATTATATTGCAAATTCCCATAGTCATCCCCTCCTCGGATTCCCATAATTAGGACTTGAGGGTAATCTTTGTGCGGGAATAAAGTAAGTGAGGAAACTACCTACCCCCCACAATCTTCCATTGCATTTATCTGTAGTGGTTCCTTTTTGCATTGTACACTAGTGCAATGGTGCTGGGTGGATTGTGTGATGGAGAGAGAGATTGTGTGGAACTTTGTTCTCTCAACTTGGTTTTTATGAGCTTTGCTCTACACTAACTATCTGTAATTATTACTTGGCAATATGACTGTCTATATCTATGGATGGAATTAAACTGTACCTTCTGCCTCTCTCGTCCATTCTCCATGGTAAAGTCTACATGATTTATCTGCCATGTTGAATGAAAGAATTTACTTTCCCTACCCTCTTCCCTACCCTCCCCCTTCCCTCCTCCTTCCCCCTTTGACTGTAAGTCAAAGAAATTTCAACCAAAGCCCCGCTAAATCCAATTTTATGGGCTTTCATCTCTATACCAGTTCACTGGGAGTATAGAGCACGAGTGAAAATCAACAGCTGGGTAGCTATCATCTCATCCTCAATCAAAATGGAAAGAGATTTTACGACTCTCACTTTCCCTCACTCCAAAAAAAACCACACACACACACACAGACCCCCCTCAAAACACATTCATCTATTCTCTCCAAATATTTTTGGGTCTATCTGCACATCATGAGTCTATGAATATGTACATGGTCATGGGTATTAATGGAGAGAGAGAGCAAGTAGGGTCAAGTCAACATCCGGCCATCCTCAACGTTCTCTCGTTGAATTTATACAAGGGGGAGAGGTTGGGATGGTATAACAAGGACAAAAGATATTAACCTTTCATAATAATGTAGACCCAACCAAGCGGCGGCATGACTAACAATCATTCCCATTTAAACTTGCCTTCTTTCCCTTCCATTAAAGTTGACCAACTTTCAACTTGTGCGTGTGTCTCTGGGACTCTGCGAGGTTTTTTTTCCTACTATTTTTAGTGTGCCCTCTCACTCTTCCCAAAATTTGTAGCAAAGAAGTGAAAGAGGAAAAAGTCGAAAGGACAAGAGAGAGGAACTAGATTTCCCTACGGCTTTGAGTTTAGTTGGTGGAATTGGGCCAGAAATTGGAAATTGGAGCAGCCATCGTAAATTTTTTCCTTCTCTCCCCCTCTATTGTTTTTACTACACTTTGCACTGGTTATAGCGTGCTTTGGACAAATATCAAAGAGTGAAAGTGTACAGGTTTACAAAATAGTCTTTACAACAAACAAAAAAAAAATGGAGGAAAACAAGGAACAAAAAAAATGTTGTAATAGATTTTGTTGTATTTTGTGCGTATGTGAGGAAAATAGCAAGTAAATTAACAAGAAAAGAGTGAGTAATGTAATGATGTATAGATTTGATTGGCGGGGAACCTTTGGGATAGAAATGAAGAGAATGGTTGAGGGATTAATTAGATGGGAGATAAATTAGAGAGGAGCAAAAAGGAAAGGCGGAAGGAAGGAACAAGAACAGATTCCCGGGAGAAAGTCCTACAAGTAAAATGTTCCATAGAGAGAAAGAGAGCGGGCGGAAGAGGGAAAGGGGTATAGTGGCGTTCTGTGTATTGCTTGGGAGGATGGTATGGGATTGAGTGTCAGGGAAGATCATGAGAATCTCTGTGGGTGGTGTAGTCGTACAGTAATACAGGGCCAACCATAATCTTTGCCCTCGCCATCTACTCCCTGCAAACATCAAACGAAACTATTTCTCTATACATTCAAACTAAATTCTTCTATCCATGTACACTCTATTATTGACCTAGGTCATGGTGTACAGAGTTTAGCAATTTCTTTTTATATAACAAAATTGTACCCTTAAAAATAAAAGTGTATCATTTTCATCACAGAATTTACTGGTGAAAGTAGATTAGAAAACAAAAGCCTCGTATTTCAAAATTTTCTAAGAATTAGATTGCATGATCAAAGGCAGTAAGAATTAATATTTGTAGTACAACAAAATTAGAATTGTATATGTACACAGATTGTGCCAACAATTACAAAAAAAACTGTAGGGAAAAAGGTCGAATGTTATGGTCAACCTTGTACGAGTGGCCAGTTTGTGAACATTTGGTTGTGTGTAGTCCTTTGGCCTCTATCTATTCATGGAGGGAGGTAGGAGAGAAAACGTAAAAAAAGTTTATGGATCCCTCAACTAACATAACACGGGACCCATTACAACCATTATTCTCTCACCTCTCCTGCTCAACTCCCTTACCTCCTCTTACACTCTCATCAAACTCACTTTCACCCAACTGAGGTAACAACATGATGCCTTTCTCCCGTTACATCTTTGTATGGTGTACAGGGTACAAATGCATCTTTGTCATTTATACTCGAGGAGTACATACCCCCCGACTCATGGAGGAAAGCTAATGATGCAGTAGAGCCAGCTGTTTGAAATGAAACAGACACAAGAGTTTTCTATTTCCTTTCTTTCTCTCTCTCTCTCTCTTGTCTCTCTCCAAAATAAAGTCTTTTGGTGTTGAGAGAGTCTCTCGTGATTTTGAAGGCAAAGGAAAAGGCAATAGTATTGTTTGATATGGCGTCAGCATTTGCTACTCACAAAATTCTTGCTTCATTTTCATTTTCTCTCTCTCTCTCTGCCTCTAGCATTATGTTCACACACTCTTTCCCTCTCCACTTTAGTAATCAGCTTAAAATCTCTCGAGAAGAAAACAAGCTCAATAATTACGCAACTCCATGGGACATATTATATCTACTCCCTACTCTCACCTTGCAAAATACATCATCACATCTCCCATGCCCTACATCTCCCCTCTCAGCCTCTCAGCTTCAAATTGTGATTATGTACATATGCATATGGTGTACAATTTAAACGGGGAGAAAATTTCAACACTCGTACAAAATCTCTCTCAATTTTACAATATTCAGACTTTACGATTGTGGGACTAGACAAGAAGAAATGAAAGCCACATTCGCATTTAGCAATAAAATTCTCTTTACTTTCTCTCTCTCTTGAGTTGTACCCAATTAAACGGAAATCAGTCTGTAGAGATTCATGGAATAATCTTTTCTTGTACTTTTCTTGTTTGTGGTTTCTGTCCTTTGTAAACTCTACAAGGAAAATACACAGTTGGCTCTTTATTATAAAAAGAAGACGGAGACGGAAGTTGGGCTTAAGCTTGAATCTTGTTTAGAAAGTAAAATCCACCACTAAGTTGATGGAGAAAAGAAAAAGAAGAGTAAAAAAGATGGTGGTTATGCTTGTGTGTGTGTGTTTCTATGTATGTGTGTCAGTTTGGTTAGGAAGGGAAAGTAGGTTGTTAAGAATAGTTTTTGGTTGAGAGTGACAGGAGGGGCGGGGGGAGAGGAAGTGAGGTGGAGAAGGAGAGAAAAAAAGGGGGGAGATGAGTGAATATAATTTGGCAGAAAGCTGAAGTTGAACAAGGGAAATATTTTGTGGCCGTCGTTGTCTTCCAACAACCAACAGAGAGAAGGGAAAAAAGAGGAGAAAGTGTTCCATGTTGTAGCAATAACCATCACATAAAAATAAAAGAGGGACGCTTTCTCTTGCCTATTCTCTCATATAGTCATATTTATGTATTCGAATGAATGCCTTGATACAACCACATAACTTTTTCACAGTCTCCCTTCCTTAACTTCCTCCTTTTTTGAGTTGCCAACTTCAACTCAATGTTATCCCCCCACAAAAAAAATTCCCTGTCAAACAAGAAATCCTTTCAACGAAACGAAACAAGAAAGTAGAAGGAGGAGGAGGGGGGGGGGGGTGAATCTCAAGTTTGGATTTTTGGTGTGTTCCATATTTTGTAGAGAGGGATAGAGCATATGCGAAATTTTTACAAGGTTATTTCCCCTTACATATACTCTACTCATACACACAAGAGCACAAGCTTAATAACTTGACTGTGTATACGTCTTTGTGCAAATCTTGTTACAACTTGTAAAGTTTCCACATAAAATGACATTAAGAAGGTGGTAATTTTGTTAGCCATAATTTTTTTTACAAAAGTAAAATCCAATCAGTTTTTACGTACTATTAACATGTCAAGTGTAGTTTCAACATTAATTTCCAAGAGTGAAAGTACAACAGTCAAAGTCAGTGGCCATTAAGATTAAATAGAAAAGAGAGAGTTCAAGTCATTCCTTTTTATAGGGATCAAGAAAAAAAATGTTTTTGATGAAAATGGGCTATATGAATTTCCGTTTGTTTACACACATCCTCACACAAAAAAAATACATGTACACGTTTGTCTCTGTGTATCAATGTAGGCTCGAGAGAAAGAGAGAGAGAGAAAAGATGGAGACACAAAAAAATGAGAACATTTATTATAAAAAGGATTTTGTACCTGAGTACTAAGGGGGAAGAGAGACTGTGGTTGTATTTAATCTGGAAAAAAATGAAGGAAGAATTGAAAGATTGTAAATGTAATGGCTGAGTTGAATTGAGAAGATGAACAAGGAAAGTAAAAGAAGAGAGAAAGTAGAGTGGATGGTAAAGAGAGAGAGAGAGAGAGAGAGAATGTCTCATAAAGACTAGATAGAAAAAAAAATATTGGAAATGTCTCAATAAAGGAAGCTTATCACAGGCGAACACAAGTCTTTCCCTCGCTACTCGTTCATGCCCACAAAATGTCCTTTCATGACCTGGTTCAAGTGGCTTCTGTTTCGTTTGACAGCGATAAGAGTTTTGTCTGTCATCCCCCTCCTGCCTTATGGATTATCAGTCTCCATGTCCATGTCTATACTTTTACCCTATAAACACACACACGACACACCACACACTCCATCCCAACACACACTCAATCCTATTAAACCTCCTTCACTTGCTTCATTGACAGTAAAAAATGTATTTTATATCTTTCATGTTCTCTCTCTCTCTTCCTTCTAATATCCCCATGTAAGCTTTATGTGTGTGTGTGGCTCAAAAATCATAAATGAATTCTCTACACTTTTTTATGACAAATTCACAATTTGGTTCTTTTTTGCCCCTCCAAAAAATTGGCTTTCAAAAAATTGACGACTTCTTGTCAAATTACCCTGTATTAATAATAAAAAAAAAGTTGAAATGTTTTTTAATTTAATTTAATTCACATGAACTTCCTCCACCCACCATTTAGAAATGTATTTGTACAGATAGGAAAAAAAGGGATGGAGATGAATATAAGGAGCATTTGTAAAAAAAAGGGGGAGAATAATACATTTTTAATAATGTATTTAATGTTGTTAAGATTAAATGGAGGGGATGGTGGAGCGTAATGTGTGGACGTGATGAATAGGATGAGGAAATGAGTGAAAGGATGCTTATACCTACTAATAATGTAGAATAATACGGGAATGAGTTTCCCCCCTTTCTTGAAGGAGGCCAAGGGAGAAAGGGAAGAGAAAGGGGAGAAAAAAAATGTGCCATTGCCATTGCATTTTTCCAAGGGCCGTTTGTCTTGATGGTGAGACTATATGTCCCTGTCTGGATGGATATTAAAAGAAGAAGAGACAGGGAGAGCTTGGACTCTAATACCATGGTTAAGAAGAATAGGAGGGGAATTTGTATGGAAAATGGAAATAGTGTATGGTTTATGGAGCGTATTAGGACTCTTTTCTTTATATAGTAAATAGTATAAGGTGGCTTCCTGACTGCGGTCTTCTTCTTCATTTTTTGAGAGAGAGAAAGAAGAAAAACTAACGATAAGCAGCAGGGACAAAGTTTATACCGGTTTTTCTCCTCCGGTGTATAAAAGTATAATCCATGGAACGTGTAAGAGGGGGAAGAGTAAGAATTTTCCTTATAAACGAACCCAACACAGAGAAAGAGAGAGAGAGAGAGTGGCTAGTCCATGTGGTAGGGGGTAGTTTCATGTACATTTTAGTTTTTTTGTGTGGTGAAATGGAGAGAAGAGAGAAATTCTATGCTATGACATTGCTGGAGGAAAAGCTTTGGTAGAGACGAAGGAGGGCTTAGATATAAGTCTGGTTCTCTTTCTCTTTGCCAAACGTGATGAGACTATGAAGAAGTTGAGGAGGAGCATTACATTATGATATCTGGGAGAAGAGAGAGAGAGATGGGCATTCTCCTCATTCATTTATATAATATGATCATGCCTATGTGGGGGAGTATAGGGATGAATGAATAGGTATACATGACGTGACTGCATCTGGATTTTGTGGTCATCCTATTTGAGATGAAGGAAACTGAAAGCCCATAAAGCATCTTCATTCTATTCGTCACTTTAACTTGACAGCATGAAGGCACTGCTGAGTGATGACTTCACGTTCTCTCAGTCTCCTACATAAATATTCTCTTGACAAATTTCCTCTGCCAGTCCTTGCATAACTTAGGCCAAAACGAAAAGGAAGGAACAAGAAAACCCAAAGACTTTCTCCCTTTTTTTTACAATTCAACCAACCGCCACATAGAAACAGGATAGAGGCAAACACGCACACAAAAACGACAGAGAGAGACCACTCCATTCCCCCCCTCCCCATAATCAAAATTCTAAAGCACATCTCCCTATTAACTTCTCAACAAATTTCCTTTTTTTTCTCCTCTCATTTACAATGTACACTTTACTACTGTCTAGAGAGAGGTCTCAACATAGTACATTACCAATTAATTACTCTATGACTTTTTAAAAAGGTGAAGATTGAGAAATACCTGGGAAAAAAGTTGTGTGCTCATTACATATGTACAGATACAAGTTGAGACTTTCTTTTTTTTGTGAAACATGTGAAAATTTGCTCTAATGATGTTCAGTTACACTTTTAGTCTAAATGTTTAATGGAGAAAACTAAGAATAAGTTATTGTGTAGACTTTACACTCTCATTAATGATTTCCATACAACTCCATAAGTCATCATTAAAACTGTACATGAATCTCTTACAAGTCTCTTGTAAAGGAGTACAGTACTCTCTCTTAAAACAATCCTTTCTCCACTTTCTCTTTTCACACTAAATACCAACTAATTAACTGTAGAAAGTGTGGAGAAAGAGAGGGATTATTTCCAAGACAATAATTTAAATACACACACACGCACAAGAGATTCTTTATATAAAAAAGATCAATGGGACATTATTATAGTGTGTACATTGCAAACTGGGATTTTTAACTTGTCAAAAAATCTCAATGCCCTCAGTATAACAAGTAAGACTGCGTAAAACAATGGAGAAAAAAAATCTCAGTTCTTTCATGACTCTGAGAAAATCTTTAACTTGCACTCCTACTTTTCATCCGAATTGTGTGTGTGTGAGCTAATTGTAAAGATTGTATAGAAATGAAGAACATTTGATTTCTTCTTGCCTGAGTAAAACAATATTCCTGTCGTCTGCATCTTCTCCCACGCCGACGCTAGTAGATCCTCCATTCTTTTGTATGTTTTCAATTATTTAGCCTTCCCTTTTGCCTTTCTCTTCTTTCACATCTGTACATGTCTATACATATACTTTTCCCATTCTATGCATTCAATGTGAAAATGGAAAGAGTTGGATAAAAAAAAGTGAGATGTAATCAAAATTCTCAAAGCAAAAAAGATTGGGAGGCTTGTATGTAATTGTAATGTCCTGCACTCGTTTCTGCTTCTTCTCCTCCTTACAATTCAAACAATACCGTCAGCATCAAACCAGGCTACCCAGCTTCAAATTCGAAACAGAAAATTGGAAAAGGAGACCATGGCTGACTATACAGAGAGAGAGAGAGAGAGAGAGAGTAAAAGAATATAAGTAGAGTGCTTATTCTTCTTGAAGAACACTAGAAATAAAATTAGAATTTTATCCCCATTTTCTCCTCCTCCTCCTTCACAACTCTTCATTCTTTGTACAATGACATGAACAAAAAACAACAAAATGTTTGAGAGGTGGAGAAGAATAACGAGAAAATAAAAATATAACATTAACATTGACCACTAGCCTGAACCAACATAAATACATATAAGGATACATGTATACATGTACACTATCTATGAGATGACACGAGAACACACACATTCAACTCCCCAAAAGCATTAAAAATGTGGAAAGACTTTGACTCATCATTGGTGTGGATGACTTGGTGTATTATTAAAGCTGAGGAGATAAAAGTTTAAAGAGAAAGTGAGTTTGTGGTGGTTTACTCTCCCTCTTCTCTCCTTGGCACAGTTTTTTTTCTTGGAGGGAGAGTGGCTTTAGACCCATGGTAGAGAAGTGAGATGGAATATCAATGGAAATAAAAGTATATATAAGTATATATATATATATACATACGACTTTCACCCATACATACAAGTGAATATAGGACGATGGTGCATGTGACAGAGTGGAGATGATAGTGTTAAAGTTTCACTTGTTTACCTTGGGTAGAAAGTGAGTCAGAGAGAGAGAGAGAGAGAGAAAAAAAATGCCATTTCCAACAAGATGAAATATAGAGAGGAATGGATTGAGAGAAGGATTCGAGAGTCTTCTTTCAATATGTACACATTGGAAAAAGGACTAGAAAACTAAGAGAGTGAGCAACTCACAGTGTAAAGTATAAGATACTTTCTCCATGTGTAAGTGTTGGATTTGGAGTGGAGCATCAAGGTAAGTTTCTTTTCTCTTCTCTTTTTTTTCTCTGCTTGTGTATACCTAAAAGCCTTGTTCTTGTTCCCTACTAGGACTAGTTGCAGGCCTCTTTTTCTACCCCACTTTTTTTTCGTCATGATCAATCGAAGTAAACCAACAAGAATTGAATTGGCGGAGGACTGGACATCAGACATTAGAGAAAAAAAACTCCAATGGGATTTGTTGGTGAAGCTTATGGACGGCTTCTGTCTTTCCCTTTTCCTCCTCTTTATTCTTTCTCTTTTGTCTATGTGGGTGTATGTCTTCAAAATTTTCAAATATGTTCTTGCCTTCAGTCTCTCTTTCCATACATTTATCCATGTACACATAAATTGAGCCCCTCTATATCCTTTTATAGTCTCTCTCTCTCTATGAGAGAGAGATTGTTCTCTTCATGTTCATTCCCAAAGACTAACACTTGGTCCATCGAATTTACCATCCTCATTCTCTCATAGCAAACAGAACAAAGTAGAAATTGGTGAGTGACGTCAGAGACTGTGCTTTCACAAATTCCACAATGATTCAATAGTTTCCAAATGAATAGACACCAAGGACTTCTCTCTTTCTCTGTCCAACAAAAAAAATTCTTGAGAAGATAAAGAGAGAGAGAGGGGAAAGAACAAAGGGAGAAAGGGAGTAGAGAAAAGGGATAGAAAAGAGAAGGGAAAAGATTTACAAGGGAGAAAGGTCAAGCTCTTTTGAAAATAAACAATTTAATCCTAGAGATAGAAAAAGGAGGTCGTTGACAACAATCTATTTATTATTGCTCATATTTGTTTAGCTGAACTCGAATAATCCTTCTATTCTAATGTACTTTCCTCGTCCAACACAACATCAACATATTTACACATCACATCATCTCAAAGTCCCCTCTTTCTCCCTCCTCCTCCACTTCTCTCGCTCCAAATCCAACACTTTCTCTTCACAATTTCATCCCCTCTTGTAGGTTTCTTCCATTTTCTATATAAAATATGATGTGTAGGATTCATATCACTATAGAATTTGTACACTAACTTGATCCATGACCAAAAGAGACTAAAAAGGAAAACAAGAGAGCTCAACTGCTTTAAGCTGTAAGTAGCTATTTTACAAAAGTCAAAAGAATGAACAGAAATTCATGACTTTCATGAATCCTAACTCGTATCATTCTCCCTTATTCTTGGCTACACATTCATATAAATACACACACTTGAAACATGTTATGGAGAGAGAGAGAGAAACTGCCAGGATTTATTATGGGATACGTTCCCCAAGCGCTTTCTTCTTTACAGCCTTAAAACCGAAATTCTAAATTCTAAATGGTATTACATTTTCTCCTTCTTCTCCCTGAATGCCATGTCAACATTCCCTTGTACAGAGTCCCAGAGAAAATATTCACATATAACACTCTTGACGTTCATCCATGTCTTGGATGGCTCTTTCTCCATAAAAAACAACAAATTCTATTTCACTTTCACCCTATTTTCTCTCTCTCTCTCTCTCTTAACCATTAATTTATGAGTCCCTGTCCCTTCCTTTTATACCCCTGTCCACTTTTCAAATTTATATCGATTAACCTTCATTCTTAATTCCCCATTTTTTCATTTTTTTGTAATCCATTCAATTTTTCATTTTTTAAACAAACTCTACAAGAAACTACAAAACAAAGCTTTAAAATTTATTTGTTCTATTTTTTTAAAAAAAAATTCCAGAGTACACCGTTGAAATAAATGAATTAAATAACGAGTCTAATGATTTCCCATCTTCGTTTCATTAATACAATGAACTTTTTTTGGGGGGAGTGTATAATAGTACAGTACTTTATATAAAAAAAGAGAAAGCGCGTGTCTTGGTGTGCGTGAAGAGTTGGGAGGATGTTATACTACTCTTTCATTGTTTTCATTTGATTCATCAGATGCTTAAGCATGTGCTCCAGTTTGGGTTTTTTTTCTCCAAGTATATTTCCTGTATGGCGGATGGTTGAAAAGGGGTGAGATGCCAAGAGTATTTCTCTAGTCGTTCAAGATGAATAATCGAGTGGAGAGAGAAGTGCAAAAGAGCCATCAGGCGTTGTACAGTCTGGTTCTCTGAGAATGCCATATCCTCAATGTATAGACAGAGACAAGAAGAATAGAAGTAAAATCACACTTTCCCTAGCGCACGTCTCTTATTCCAATAAAATGGAAAGATGTGCTTTTCTCCCCCCCCCCCTCTCTCCCAAAGTACGAGTCGTTGGTGGCGGTGAAAGTGAGAGTGTCTATGGAGACACTCTCTCTATTCATATGAGATATTCACCATAAAGTGCAAGTAATATGATTGGAGGGGAGAGGGGTAAACAAGGGGGGAGTGGGAGCTAATAAGAGAGAGAGGGGGGAGAAGGTTGATAATATTGCGAGAAATTCCTCAGTGTCGACTAGGAGGGGAGTCATAAAGCACTTTGAATTGAAGGATCACGTTCTCTCAGCCATATTCCTTTAATTTATTGTGTCTTTCTGCTTGAACATTCACTCATGAGCATAGGACCAACCACATTAAATGTGTCCCATGTATACAAGAGATAGGACTATAGAACATTGGAATACATTGCTAAGCCTTTTGTTGGTTGAAAATAAATGCTTCAACTACGTAGGAATGAGATGGCGAGAGAGAGAGAGAGACTAGAAATGGTGGGGTTATTTTCACGAGAGAGAATATGGTTGGAAACTTGTAAATCATTGTAAAAGGTTGAGTAAAATCTCAGCGATAAACTTGTTTCCCAGTGAGAACAAGGAAGGAAGCAACTCTACAGAGAGAGAGGGAGAAAGTCGGTACGTGAGTTGAAAGCTCCACAAAAGTTTGACTTTGACAAAGAAGGACAAAAATATGAGCAAGAATATTCATGGCAAGTTTTTGTCATGGGGAACAACATTGTATAGATTGTGCTTGTAGATAAAGGCCTACAACTTGACTCACTTAAGAAAGAGTTACCGCTTACCCTCAAAAAAAAGTATTGTTCAGGTGAAAGGGAAATTGTTCTACAACAAGGAAATATTATCAAAAAAGAAAAGGGAGCAACCAAATATATTATACTCTTATATCTCTCCCTGTCCAAAAAAATACATCCATGTACACATGTCCCATCACAACTTTTTAAAACTCAATCTACATACGTATTAACCTAAAGGTGTACAATGATAACATCATTTCCCCTCTTTTACTCAAAAAGAAAGGGCCGGTGAAAAGAGTCATTTCGATTCACATAATTAACCAGCAAAGAAAAAGTAATCAGAGATAGTTTCTCACGATTCACTCAAAAGGGGAAAAGGAGATAAGGAGGGGGGGGAGGAAATATATAGGGATTTTAATACCAGCTGCTGTTGATGCTACAACCACCACTACCACCAAGACTGACTCCCAGACAAAAAGAGTTTAGACTCAACTAGACTTTTACAAGCTGAAGCGTACACAAAACTCAAATTCCACGAACTGACTCTCTCTCTCTAAACTCTTTACTATAAACACACACACGACATACTGTACGACAAACAAATTTCACTCATCAATTCAACTCTCTTTCTACACTTTCTCTCTCTCTCTCTTCCTACTAATTTCTTGCTATCCAACTGTTGTCTCTCTGAGAACAATTCTAACCAACCAGTTGTCTTTTTCAGGATAATTCTGTCATAGAACCGCCATAAAGAAAGCTTCACACACAAGAACTTTTTTCTCTCTCTGTTGGCCAGAGCTAGTGCGAATGTCAACGTCAGTCTTCTTTTCCCTTTCATTTATCGTTAAGTTTTCACATTTCTTCCATTAATTTTATTCTCTCTCTTCCCCCTACTTTTCTCTTTTTTGACAGACGGAAGGGACTTTTTAAGTGAGGGCAAGGACTTAAATTCTCGACTATGTATACATGATGAGCTGTATTTACAAGATTTTTAAATCATTTTCTCTCACTCTCTCCCCCATCCTTCCATTCTTTCACTTTGTACAAAACAATATATACAGCATACACAAAACAAAACAAAGAGAGAGAAAAAAAACAATGCCAAATACACATAAAGTTCTAAATGTAAATTAAATTTTAAAAAAAACTCTTCACAAAACATTTCATCCATTCATCCATCTTGACTCAAAAAAAACTCTATTTTTTGGACGAGTTAGTAAGGATATACATAATGTATAAAAAATTAAATAAATAAGGAAAGAGAAAAAAAACAATTAAAAAAATGATGTATTAATCAAAGTTTAATTCAGCTTCACGCTGTCACTCTTAAATTCTGTCAACTAGAACGAAGGAACATGACTCTCTCTATCATATACATATCACCTTTTTTTTAGAGAGATGAACCAAACTTGTCGTCCATTCGTTGCCATGATCCTCCTCCACATTTTCTTTTTGGTACATAGTAGAATTACAAATAAAGTAAGAGTAAGGAATAGTTTTCATGTTTTTCTCTCCAGAAAAATAAATGGAGTCAGTATACTCTTCAAAGAGAGAGAGTGAGGAGGAGGGAGAGAAAAGAAAATAGGGAGAAAAAATGAGTAAATGTGCACAAATACAGAGAGAATATTGTATACACAGTTTCCAAACTATAGCATCAACATCAGCGCCACTCTCCATCTCCAAAGTCTTGGGAGTTTTGCCAGTTCTCTCTCTTTAGAAGAGAGAGACAGAAAAAAAAGAGAGAGATCTATGTTGTCTATGGTATAAGAGGGAGTGGAGAAAGCAAAGAGAAAGGCGTAGAGGCACATCCAGAGCTCAAGAGAGAGAGAGGGACTATAGGATATGACTTTCCCCTGGTTGTTTCCTTCACAAGACTTGCTACTGCTTCTGCCAGTAGAATTCATGTGAAGGGGATACGAGATATGGAGTATAACCCATGAAAAAAGCCAGGAGTGGAAGAGTCAGTCAGTTCTGCAAGAGCTTTCCTTCAACGCACACCACCCAAAGCGCGCTGCACTTTTGTGACAAGTTGAATCCTCCTTCCATTCCTTGAGTCTCCCCCTCACTCTCTTTTTTTCTGGAGAGAGTCAAAAAAAAATTGAATCTCCATTGGCAAGGAGACGACTCAAGTCTCCTCTTTTAAAACATACACAGACATACACACTTTACTCTACTCACTCAGTCTTCCCACCCTCCGGACAGTCTCTCGACGCATAAATCCACAGTCCAAACAACACACGCACATTTCAATTTGAAATATCAGCCATCAATTCATTCTTTATTGGAATCTCTGTGTAGAGGAGGAAAAAGAAGAAGGAAAAAAATTTCCAAAGTGATTCGACCTTCCCCCTCCTTTTTTTCTACTCTCTCTCTCCACGTGGAATTCACTGAGCTGATACACATAAATATAAATACAAATAGACATGGTATAAATCCTCCATATCCTGTTTGCAAAGTGAAAAAGTTGCAACTTGTTCATTTCTACAAGAAGAAAAAAAACCCTCCTCCTCACATTGATATATATATATAACATACGGGGATAAAGACTAAAAGAGAAAGAAAGAGAAAAAAAAGAGCAAGGAATTTTTTTGCATAGAGTTGAGTTGAGAGAAAATGTGAAGAGAGTGTAAACGTTTACTTGTGTATGTGTTTTTTTTATGTGTTTTGTGTAAAGAAGAGTTAGGTAGTGTTGTGTATCTCCTAGTAGTTCATTTCAAGATGGTGAGTTGTTCACCTTTGTGAGCTCAAAAAAAAAGAAGAAAAAAAAGAGAAAGTGTCTACTCTGTATAAAATCTACTGACGGCAACGGCACAACTCTAAGGGAAAAAAAAGAGAAGAGGGTAAGAGAATTTGTGTGTGTGTGTGGAGAAAAGGGCTCTCTTCTTGAGAAAATACTTGCATTCACTTTCCACTTGCTCTCAATCTACCGCATGGCCGATCATATTACTTCCGCTTCGTCCTCTTTTTCCTTAAGAAGATTACGTTTTGCTAAACAGAGCCGCTAAACACTTATTTAGTTATTGCATAACCCTTTTCCTCTCTCCCCATTTTCATGTTGTGTATTTTTTTAACTCCTACTCAACGCCTACATCTCTGTACTACCCGTACCTTGTCCTTATCTTGAAGCAACTTAATTACATAGAAAAATAGACAGAGAAAGTCTTAGAGAGATGAAGAGATAACTTCAAGTCCTCATCAACAGATTATATATTTTTTTATACACTTCATCTCTCTCTACATGTATAACAACTGAATCTTCATTTTTATCCCTCCCTCCATCTCATTTAGTATAAGACTCTTTTTTTAAGCTTGTATCTTGTCATTTATTAATATTTATAATGTGTTATACCCATACTATAGTTGATGATGATATTCAACTGACTCTCTTTTTTCCCATGTCTGTGTATGTGTGTATATATCTGTAGATACTTTAACATGTGTGTAAAAAAAAGAAAGATGCTTTTTTTTGTCCAACTCTGAATTGCACAATTTTAGTAATTGGATAAAAAGAAATGTCATTCGTAGCATTGACCTTTTATCCTCCATTTTTTTCTGTGGGGGTTTTGGTTGTGGATATAAATGTATACATGTGGAGAGTATAAATGGAATTGCTTATTACTTATGATCATATGTATGATTTGTAGAAGGAGACGACGTGAGACTACATATCATGTTGCATTAGTTACACAAGACATTTTCCTGAGGGGAGAAAACTGTCTCAAAGTTTACATGGAGCATTACTTTGGTTTTTTTTCAGGAGAACAACTACATCCGCTCTAGACGAGTAATCAAAGAGGGACTTTTTTGGAGCTAATCACATCTCGAAACATCTTTTTTCCCCTCTCTTGTACCCTTCTAGATTGTACTACTACCAAAATTATATATAACCTACCAGTATACAAGAAAAAAGACATAGTTCTATATAGTGGCACAATTGCTAATTAAATTCTAACTTTACAATTTAATTGGACCAAAGTACGAATTAAAACTTGTCTCATCCTCTTCGTCGGTCGTCGACTCTGATTGTGCTTGGAGAAAATTGTGCTTGTGTGGAGTCTCTCGAAAATGAGAGTGTGAAATTCCAGTCTTTTTTCCCTTTTCTCTGACTGTTTTTTTGGATTTTGGACTAGCCACAATAATAATTGCCATGTTCATGTAAGTAGTGTATGTTAGTTAAATAAAAAAGGAACAAATTGAAATTTTTTTGTGGAGACTGATATTGGTAGCTAAAGAGAAAGAAAAGAAGGTTCATCATCAAATAAGGGCGAGTTTGTAGTCTGGAAAAGAGTCAAATGAAGGAAACGATCTGGAGAGAATAAAAACAAAGAAAGTTGGCAAGGTTTTGAAAGGGCACAACATGATAATTAATTGTGCTCAACTCGTTGGTAGTATTTGAAGAGAGGAGGAGAGAAAAAAACAAGAGGCTATTGGGTGGAGTAGCTTGATCGTGCATCTCTGACCGACCAAGAAGATTGGGAACTAAGAAGAAGAATAAGAAGAGGAGGAGTACGTCCTTGTTTCTTCCCTCAGTTCACGTAGCCAACTTGTCTGTCGTCAGAGAGAAAGAAGAGAACCCGAGTAGACTTGAGAAGAGAAAGAAAAGAAAGATAGTGAGACAAAGAACAAGAAGAGAGATAGAAAGTGGAGAAGAGCTTTAGCTTCCACAGAGATTCGCCACACAGAGAAGAAAGAGAGAGAAAGTATTTGCTATCCAAGTAATACTTTGAGAGAGAAGGACAGAGTCTTTTTAAGGAAGAAGGAGAATTTGAGAGATCCAGCTTCCTTTTTTTCTTCTATTTTCTTTTTGGGTAACTCTGTGACAGTTCTTCCACTCACATCAGTATTCGCCTAGCATGCTCTGATTTCTTCCGCATTTACTGTGCAATGTTTACCGAGTTGGTGATGGGGTAGATGGAGAGAGAGAAAAAAAGACGAGAGAGAAAGAGAAAGCTCTGAGCGAGGACAACCATTTACAAGACAACTACTTTCACCAACTAAAAACCCTCCCTATTCATTTATATAGGTACAACAGAGAGAGAAAGTGGGAAGAAGGAGCAGCATCAAGTGAAACTCTCTCTCTTCTTCTTCATCTACTTTCTCCTGTATGGACAAGCACACTCACTCACCAGTCTTGAGGATTGAAGGCGGATGAGTTTACTTTGACTTTCCCCCAGTCAACAAGACACTCTTTCACATATATCCAGCAACATTTCCAGCTGCTCCACACATAGAAGGCATACAGAGACAGGCAGGGAAGACGAAGAATCCTACTCACCCACTAGCCCTGTCTCTCTATTTCAAACGATATACATGTACACACTCTCTCCTCCTCCTCCAATTTGCTACACTAAAGCTACAGTAAATAGAGCTCTGAAAGCCAAGTCTATATTTAATCTATCACACACACTTTCTCTCTCTCCACTTTCTTCTCTCAGTCTCCTCCCGTTGTAAAGCAACCATCTAACCATCAGTGATTTCTAGACAAATTGATGAAAT
The DNA here is from genome assembly GCA_034700945.1 of Arrhopalites spinosus. Taxonomy (NCBI): domain Eukaryota; kingdom Metazoa; phylum Arthropoda; class Collembola; order Symphypleona; family Arrhopalitidae; genus Arrhopalites; species Arrhopalites spinosus. The sequence goes on along the minus strand of JAQIVZ010000185.1, from coordinate 66,989 downwards.
TTTTGGACATTTGTGAGAAACTGGATTTTACTCTCTCTCCAAACTCTCCCTCAGCGCCTTGTGAAGAAAAGAGACTGTGAGAAGACACAAGTAGAAGTAGAAATAGAGCACAAAACTCTCTCTCTCCTTTATACTCTTCTCCTTGTACTCGGTCAACATTCAGACACTTCAAAGGGACACTCTGAATGTTAGTCCATCCTTCTCTAGACTGTCATTACGTGAGCTCCGAGTAATTTATACTAACGACAAACTTTCCCTTTTTCTTTCTCCCTTACTTTTCTTCTTTACACATCTTCCTCTCTCGCTCATCTCTCCATACACTCACCCTAAACTCAACAAGAGGCTCTGTCAAGTCAGCATTATTTTCACCACAAAAGTGGGGACACAATTTTCTTGTGACTATCCTTCTCTCAAAATGAGGGACTTTTGTTCTCCTCCTCCTCCATACAAAAGTTGGATAAAAGCAAGATAATGAGAAAGCTGATTGTATTTATTTCAACCTCAACATTTTTGTGTGTTTAATCTCGTGACCTATACAAAAGTACAATGTATACAAATAAACAATTGTCAAGATTTCTTTTAAACAAAAAAAAGTGACTAAAAATAGGAAAAGGGGATGGACTTGTAAAACTCCTTCAGTCCTTCAGTGTGTGTTATTTTTATTCTCCTTGTCTCTCTCTCTCTCTAGTGGAGTATGTGTTTGTGTGTGGGTGGCCCTTTAAACGGTGAAGTTGAGCTTGTAGGTTTTAGTTGCTGGAGTCTAACAAGTCTCGGTTAAACGTGACAAGATTGGACGTGAACTGGGAGCATAAAAAGTGGCCTTGTAAAAGGGAAGGACATTTAGAGAAAAACGAAAGGATGTGGATAATTTTGTCCGCCTTGTCGTTCCTCTTGTAAGTTTTGGATAGAAGTTGTGTGTGTGGTGTCCCCCCTTTTGTCCCATAAATCAGCCCTGACAATTATGGTAGTTGGTACCCGTCGTGGTTTTAAGAGAGAAGAGAGAGGAAGGACAACGCTGAAACGCTCCCGTCAGGAACTACGCCGCTTAAACTTTATTCAAACCTATGACTACTATTACGACAAGACAACATCTCCACACTGAATTACCAACACACTGATTACAATTATGCCCCTCCAAATTATTTCCATTTAAAACCATCCCTCCTCCCATATCTACTCCTTACTCCGACAAGACTCTGGAACAAACTTTTACCAAAAAAAAGAGAAAAGATTCTCGAGAGTGAGACAAAAAATTGTATCGACTAAAAAGGAAATGAACAAGATATTTTAAATAAATTAAATTTTTACAACCAATCTCCTGACACTTTGAAATATTGTTTTCAACTTGACACATTCTTATTCTATACAAAAAAAAGTAGGAAGGAAAGAGTTGAAACAGAGAGAAAAGTGCATCTGTTGTTAAGGGGAAAGAGGAAGAAAGAAGAGAGAAAAAAAGTGTGTGGTTTTTACTGGAAAAGGTGTTCCCTCCCTATACTTTTTTTTCGTGAAGGTACATTAAGCGGCTGTCTCATCGTGTAGCAGCATTCGTTCGTGGCCCACGACGTTTCGACAGTGAACTTTAATCATGACTTCGTTTCTGTCAAAGGGAACTACATTCTATGCGATCATGGCCACCATGAATCTTCTCCTTATGGCTGCCATTGCAAATGACGGTAAGGAAACTTTTCATCCGTCCTATATATTTTTTTTCTTTTTTCCCCTCTCGTCTATCTACTCGCTTCCTTATCCCATTTTCTGTTCACATATTATATATTATGGTGTATCGAAATACACTATAACATTGTAATAGGCTATATCATCCATCTAACACACCTTGAAACACTTCACAGTATTAATAAATAAGTCTATACTTTCACTAGCTCAATCCCCTTCGGTCCTCTTTACCATTTTTATATCCCCTCAGAAAAAAAAGATGGAACAAACCAATTAAATCTAGATCAAAAAAAATTTTTTTTATACAATCAAACTATCAACTCAATATTCCCCAAGGGTACACCAAGAAAGTCACCATCTTGAACCATCTCGTTATAAATCATGTAGGGAAATTGGGTGACCTACTGACTTGAATCGAACTAAATCTATAATAGATAATACGAAATTTAGAGACTTGCTATACAGAAAAACTTAAAGAAGCATGGAAATATTAATTTTAATTACCTAATTTCTATTTCACAATATCGTTAAAAGTTTTTTATACTTGTAGTTGTATCAACTAATTAACTGAACATATTTAAAAGGAAAAGGTCATTCTATCTTTTATCTTAACAAATTGTTTAGAAGTATGTTTGGAACAATATTAAATGATAAATATTAGTAATAATCATTAGGGAAGAGCTCCATTACATTTTATGAAAGTATTATTGGTTGATATTACAGTTGATATGTCCTATTGTAGATTAGACGTGATTGAAGAAATTCTTTCCCTTTTTCTCTTTGATCTCAACTACTTTTTTTTTGTGAAACTCGCCTTGTCCTAACAGTATAATAAATGGCAAGTCAAGAGTGATAGTTGTGTTTGTAGGCTACGGTACTTACATAAAAGTTGATCAAGACTTTTGATACACATCAATAAGGCTATCCGTTAGAAGGTGTTGGTACTTTTGAAATATGGGCAAAAGTTTCTTGTCACTTGACTTGTTCTGCTGAATCCATGTATGTCGCTTAATCATTGCCAATGTTGGACGTTGTGCGGGACATTTCTTTAACATCTAGAAAAAAAAACCAATATAAAGTTACTGATTAAGAGAAACATTCATTCATATCCTTCCTCTTGGAATGTCCCTCATTCTTCATAATATTAATCTCAAACAAAATCAAGTTTAATTTATAACCTTTGAAATCAAATATTTTGCATCTGCATCCACTTTGGCATATGATGGGAAGGCTAATGGTGCATCTGTAATATTTGTTTTTGTCAATTCTTCTGATGACGACTCAAAGGGAGGTTTTCCAACCAAGAATTCAAAACAAAGGACTCCCAAACACCATAAATCCGCCTAATATCAAATACAATCAAATTTAAAAATTACTTTTACCTTTGTAGTCTGTCTTACAATACAATTTTATTACTGTGTTATCGTATCCCATAGTCCCATCACGTTTCGGTTTCAACATTTCAGGAGGAAGATAATCGAGTGTTCCACAAATAGTTTTACGTTTGCTATTTATATATTTCAAAAGTTGTTTTTCGACTTTGGGAAATTTGATTATTATAATTTTGAATAGATTTTAAAAGTTGTTATTAAGAAATGATCAATATTACCTATTGTGACCAGATTTTGATTTTAATTGAATTGACCAACCAAAATCAGATAATTTAATTTCATCATAATATCCAATCAAAAGATTTTCTGGTTTAATATCACGATGGATAATATTTTTTGAATGTAAATACTCGAGTGCATTGGCTACTTGAAAGATGTAGGTTGATGCTCTGTATTTACAAAATAGGAAATTTTACAATTTTGAAGAGAGACAAATTAAAACAATTAATATTTATGATGTACTTTTTGTTATCATATCGTTGACGTGGTGAGTTCATGAGATCATGATACACATCTCCTCCAGGAGCATATTCCAGTACAAAAACACATTTAGTTTCATCTCGAAAACAACCGAGCATTTTGACAATATTTTCATGTCTGAAATACAGATAAAATAATGATACAAGTTTTATCATGTAATTTTTAATTTGTTGTTGTCTACAAAACTCATAATAATTTAAACTTACTTTAATTGAGCATGAATTTCTGTTTCATGATTTATTTGTTGTTCCATATTACACTGTTCAATTTGTTGAATGTACATTACTTTCAAGGCCACAATATATTTTGTTTTGATATCACGGGCCAAGTACACGTAACCGAAAGCACCTTCACCTAATGGTTTTCCAATTTCAAAATCTTTTTTTAATGTCCTTTTGTCCCTGTATTCAATCAAATTATCATTTTAATTACAACAGGTAGTATTTGTAGTACAAATTTAAAAATACATTTAGTAGACTTACCAAGGTTTTGACGCGGGTCGATGAAAAGAGACCAGTTTTGGATGAAAATCAGTTCCTAGTGGATAATTTTCTTTGTCTTCTTGTCCACTCATTATTTAACTTGAATGCTTGAACAAGGGATAGAGATTATTTTATGAAAAAACAAAATTTTCAAAAAAAACATCAAACCTTCCCACGCTTTTCAAAGGCTACCATTGACAAAATTCTAAGCAGTATTCTAAGCAGTTAGAAAATAATACGTGTAAAATTTTACAAAATGCAAAACGGAGTTTGTTGACATGACTTATTTAAGGAAAATTAAGTCTGAAATAATTTCCACCTCTTACCATTATAAATGGAATAATGGATACGTACAAGTTTGAGTGCACGGTCAACTATATTGTAAAAGTCAAAAGTGAAAGACTTACAAAGTGAATTAAAAACATGACAACATTCTTGGTATTAAATTATTAAAATAATTAATAATTTAACCTTCTAAAAGAGAAGCTTTATATTTTCTCACTTCCTCGAAATACTGGATTCTGTTGGTATTATGGATGAATAATTAGTTAAAGTATTTAATGGAAAGCCTTTTAGATTCTCAGTAATTTTTAATTTTTTATATATTCATAATATGGATTCCATATCTCGTGACATGGACATGTCACTTTTTCTTTAGATTAAATTTGTCTTCGTATACAATTTTCACTCTAAACATTTTTCTATGAATTTTTACCATTAATTTTCCACAAAAAAAACTCTTTTCATATCTACAGAAAATCATAAATTTCAGTACTCACCGCCCTGTCATTTTGCATTTAATGATACAAATTACCCAACAAAAGAGAGCACAATAATAGTCCTCAAACTTGAACCTTTTGAAACTTTGACAGGAGAGTTGGATTCTTTTTTTTAAATGATTACCTTTTGTATTTGTACAGGGTAATTTTTATTTCTCGTAAATAAAAATGTTATTACCCACATAAGAATGCGCATACTATGTCCCCCCTATTTCATTCTATTTCCTTATTATTTCTTTATTAACGGTTTTATTTTTTTGCATCAACTTTTCTTTTTCTGCATCTTCCTCCCCACATAAAACTAGAAATATACGAGGTAGTACACTAGACAAAAAAAAGAGTAGACGAAGAAGGAGAAGTCGATCTCAATTTCTTTCTCTCTTTTGGCAAGATTGGCATGGATTTGCTTTGAATGGAAGGGAGAGCAGTAAAGTGAAGCAATAACCCGGAGGACTGAAGAGTCAACGCCAAGGAACGAAAGAACCCGGGTTGAAAAAGAAAAAAAGAGAAAAAAAAGTCAGCGGCCTGCTCAAGAGAGGCTCTCCTCTTTTTTCAGGAAATTGCCGCAATCCCTCACTCACGAATTTTTTCACCATTATTCCTCCAGCCCGTAAAACACATTTGCTGAGAAATCCCAACGGGTATCTCAAATATCTCGTCCTACCCTGAGCTTCTTTTTTTTCTCCCCTCTTTTTTTTGCTGGTTAAAGATATATTCTGTATAGACTCCCTACATGGCCACTATCTGTGTGTGTGTGTGTGTACATGCACACAATTCAAAAACATGTAACAAAAAGTGCAAGGGTAGGGTATACATACCTTCTATAAAATTCTGCATGGACGATTGCAAATTAACTCTTGCCATTTCTCTTTCTCCCTCTTTTCTAAACAAATTCTAAAATTTCCATTAGCCAAACAGTTTTGCCATGTTTAATCTGACGCAATCCAATTACGACAATCCAAGTACTGTAGCATGTATCCGATTTGTAAATTGAGAATTCCATAGAGATTTTCTCTATGACCTCAAAGGCTCTTGTTGTTCTGCCTCCACAACTAAAACTAAAATTCATGGATAGAAAAAGAAAGAGAAAGTAAGGGAGGAGGTGGTCCCTTACAACAGAGGGGGGTTGATAGAAAAGAGAGAGAGAGAGAAAGCTCATTTGAAAGATATTGCTCAAAAATGATATTTCTATTCCATTCCATTGCATTAGTCGATGGAATGGTGATGGTGTCCAAGGCCTACATAATATGATACTATAAATTTTACAAGACTGTACCACACTAACGACTAACGACCACTGGCCTAAAAAAGAGACAATGGAGAGAGTGAGACTGTATCTTCCATTCAACCATTTGGTCCTTTCCTTTGACTTCCTCTTTAAATGTAAATGTACGACGCATCGAACTCTTTTGAGAGAAGGGGGCTCGGCATGCACTTTAGTCTCTTAAAACTTGGCGTCGTGTACAGTTTTCAACTTGGCAACTTTCACAATCAAGATTAGTTATATACCGTTACATTCAGACATTGCCTGGGCTCTACTTTCTCCCCCTACTCGTCCTCCTCCTCCTCCTTTTGCTCTTTATATTGAGGAGGGACTTTGTGTAGGTTACTCTACTCTAGTCAACTATTTCTAGGGGCCACTACTTTTACTACATGCGAGTATGGGAATGGCGTTCGATTGGGCTCACCTCATTTGAAATTTGTGGTCTGCTCAATTCTTTCCGCTTGAGCTCCAATTCAAAGTCAGAGGGAACCAAACCCTCTGGACCATCATCTATAAGTTAACTCTCCCTCTGTCTTTTCCCTTTTAAAAAAAACCAAAAAAGAAAGTTTCGTATATAAATGTATTCTACATTTACATATTTTTTATGTATAGTTACTCCCATCTAGATTACATCCATGAGAGACCATTCTATAGTCATGAGTGTCGAGTGCATAGCCAGAGAGGGGGAAAAATTGGGTGGAAATATCCATCCAGTGGTGGCTTATATATAGGGCAAGGATGGAACTTTATATATAAAAAGTGTTCGATTTCTACATGTAGCCAACCTCATATAAATGGAGAGTCTCAGTCTTTTTCTCTTTTCAAAAAATCTCTTCACTCTACTTTTCTTCAACATCTTCCCCTCTTCCTCTCTCTCTCTTTGCCAAAGGGAATAATTAATGAAAAAGTTTCTCGATTTTATTTTAAATCTCTTCACACACACACACCGCAATCCTGTTGGCTTAATTTTCTCTCTCTCTCCCTTTCGCCGCTCTCGAGTCTGGGTTCTTGTATGTCTTTTCAGAGGGAAAACACTGTCAACTTTCTCCCTAGTGTTGACTGTATACTGTCACTGTAGCATATGAATGTGTACGAGTAGCATACTGCCAATGCATCTCTGTCTCCAACTGTACAGCCCATAAGCCCCCCCTCCCCCTTTGATGGTTTTTTATGTCACAACAAAGAAAGGTACAGAATGGCTTTGTATATTACAGAGAGAGAGAGAGAGAGATCGTCTACTTGTTGACATGGAATGAAAAAAGAAATGTCACAACAACAATAACAATAGATATGTAGAGAAAGCATATAATATGAAATATGTACAAGAGAAGGAGGGGAAAAGAGGAGGAGAGAAAGTGTGAGAAAATATGAATGTCTTTTGGCTGTATTTTTGTTATTTTCTATTGTTGGGAGAGAAAGAGAGAAGAGTTTAGAGTTTGGGAGAGATTGAATAGCGAAAAAGGGAGAGGGTGGAGTGGGGACAATAATAATAGGCGGTGGTACAACGTGTCATTGTCATTATTCTCGTTACGGGGATTTATGCGTGTTTAGGCGGATGTAGGGTGGGTTGAAAGAGGAGGCTGAGTAGAATCTCAGAGAGAGAAAGATCCGTTTCTAGCTTTTCCTTGTCCTCACCGAATACGTAATGATGTGAGGCTGAGCATCATGTTGAGTGAGAAAATCTAGTCTTCCTTTTTTTCTCGCTTTCTCTCTCTCGCTCTCTAATGTGATTCTTCACAAAAGCCACCTTTTTTCTTTTCTCTATGAAATTTCCATCTTAAGGTATCCCATTTTGTACTTTGGAGGATCCTTATAACTCCCAATGTGTACATATGGAAGAATTTATAATATAGTCTTAGTACACATCGCCCACACATGTACTTGACTAGGGATAGAGATAAAGTAGAAGAAAGAGAGAGAGAGAGACATGGGATGGGATGAAGATGCAAAAGGATGAGGAGGAGGAGAAGAAGTAGGAGCAGCTGGAAAAAGGAGAAGAAGAAGAAGAGTTGGTGCCAGATACCATTATCACCTCGTAAATTCCCCCACCAAGGATCCTCTTCTTCCCTCAAAGTGAAACGTAGAGCGATAACGGGAGTGAGCGGAAGTACAAGCATATAATATAAGAGACAGCGAGGGACCAAATGAAATTGTAAATTCATGGGCATCTAACCAGAACCATGACTATGACTACAATGTCACAAACCAGGGTCACAATACCAGAACAAGAATATCTTTAGCTTTCAAATGATATAAACCCCACCATTTCTGACATGTCTCCGCATACACTTTCTCTTCTATTATGTATCATCACATGTATTAAATTGGATCTCTTCCCCCCTCCTCCCTATTTTCCATACAACCCACATAACACTCAACTCTATATCACTCTCTGTACATAAGAGTCGTACACCATCAAGTTCTTTTTTTAAATCCAATTCTACACATCGTTTAGTATTAGCCTAAGGATGTGACTGTGGGGGGTCCTCATAAATTTTGAGTGTAACTGAAATTCCGTTTTCAACTGGATTAATCACATTTCATATGTAATCGATAGCAAGAAGTTCCCAAGTCAGGTTACCCAATTTTTTTTATTCAACAACCACAGGGACCACAACATCTCTCTAAAGTGGACACTTTGAAGAATTTTAAAATATTTCTTCTGAACTACATATCACGTCATACGTGTATGATTATACAAGATTAGAGAGAAGGACATGAAACATGGGATGGTGAATTTATTTGAACAGTCATGTTGAATAAAATGAGAAAAACCAATGAAAAATAAATTAAAAGCATACAACTAAAACTTTACACAAGATAGACATTATTATACTTTCAACAAAGAAAAAAACCACCCTAGTGACCCTTGACCTTTGGATGAAACTAAAATAAAAAAAAAGTTTGATTACAAAAGCCGATAATGCGGATGTCTAATGTGGTATTATAGAGTATACAGATAAGTAATATAACACGAGGAAAAAGAATGGCACCCGCCTTTCAATGTCTTGATTCTATTTTTATATAGAGGGTATAACTCCCACATTATTTTTTTTTAAAAAAAAGAACCATTTATTATATGGAGGAAGTAGGTGGGTCTTGTCATGGCGGTCTGGAGAAAAAAAAAGAGGAATGCCTTAGGTTAGCCACAAGACAGGGAGAGAAAGATGTAGAAGAATTTAGTAAAGAGAAAATTTTCATCTGTTGAAAATTGTCAACTTGTCTATTTACCTAGAAAAACTTTTTACTACTCACAACGTGTCTACGACAAGTTTAATTGAGAGAGGAGAGAGCAGTGAAAAGTCTAGGAAAAAAGTGAAGTAAAAAAAATAAAGAGAAAGAGAGAAAGGGAAAGCATTAAACTTAGTTTCGGCAAGGGTCCCGTACTTGTTTCCTCCTTCTTGTTTACCCTTGAAATGTTGATGAATTTGGAGATAGAAAAAAAAAAAAAGTGTGTCCATGCATCCTTATATTCAGCTTTTCCTTTTCTCCCATTTTGTGTGTGTATTTTCGTACTCTACACACCACACACAATCCAACCACTTTAGATGGTAGAATTTTTTATAAATTCTCATCCCTCCTTTCCTTCTCTCTCTCTCTTTATTTAATGGACCCTCTCCTTCTTTCACTTTAAAAGCATCTCTCTTTGTTGAGAAAGAAGGAGAGATTGTGAATCAACTAAAAGCACAGCTCAAGCTTACACTTGTATTTGCCATTGCCTATTATCTCCCTCTCACTCTCATACACAAACACAGTGTAAAGGGGAAAATCATATTATGATAGTCATGCCTTTGGTGTCTTGTTTACTCTCTCAACTCCCATCCCAAGCTTTCTCCTCCATGAAGAAAAAAAGAAACATGTAAACTATCACCAATATAGTTACCAGTACAAGTCCCCATGGCACGGATGGATCATGGGGGTAAACTTTGATTTCTGTGTACTACTTTCACTTCTTTTCCAGTTGACAGTTTTTACTTGTCACAATAAATATACGCCCATGTTAACGACCACACTCTCTTTTCATCTTAGTCTCTTTTCTTCCCTATAATTTTCTGGAGGGGGGAGGGGGGTTCATGTTCAAGGAAGTTTGATGGGAGTAAAAACTGTAAAGTGTGTAAGATGATGATTTTGAGGTTTTTTTTCGTTTGAGCTGGAGTTGGTTGGCTGACTTGTGTCTCCTTGGTGAGTTGTTGCTGAATGTTGGGAGCGAAGCGGGGAGAGAGAAATGATGGAAGCTGGAGAAATTGCTATTTTTGACGAGCTCTGAGTATGGCGTATATAGAGAGTATGCCAATATTCTCTGGCTTTGGATAAAAAAATAGCTGCTTCACAATCAGCTGACTCCATACATGAGAGCCAAGAGACTTTCTCTCTCTCTCTCTCTTTCAAGGAGAATCATATTAGAGTTTTTATGAGCCTCTTCTTTTTTTTCTCTTTTCTTGCTCATTTTCTTTAAGAGAAATGCTTTCACTTTCTCTCCCTCATTCTCTCTCTGTCTGAACAGACAGACAGAGAGGAGGGGGGATGGGAGATGTATGGTACACTTTTGACCTTCCTTTTAGATAGTCTTGAATAAAGACTTCCGCATCTGCATCTCACATACACATAACAGAGACACAACGAGCCAATTCTGTGGGTATTCACCACAAGAAGGGACAGCAAAAAAAGAAGAGGCTCGATTGTGTATCTGAGAAAATGCACCTCAATTCATTCCTTAACTCTCTGTCGGACCATCTAAGAAAAACTCGTGGAATGGTTGTGAGATCCAAAAAGTTGAATTTTCTTCTTTTTTTTGGTACAATACAAGATAAAGTGGCCGTTCTCCTCCTCTTCTCATCTCATTATTCAGCCGCCTCCTCTTCCAATTCTCTTCCTCTCTCTTTCTTGCCGATAACAAGGATGAAATCCCCCGGTTACAACGTTACAAGTAGAAGTGGGGGCCAGTCAAATCTTGATGCTCTAGTACATTTATCATAGTACAGACATACACAAGAAAAGAGAAAAACGAAAGAGGGGGGAGGATACTAGAAAATGTGTAAGGAGAAAGGGAGAGAAAGTGTGTGTAAAGTTGAATCGAATAAGTTGCCAAGTGGATGGGGCCTCCACCCTCCATATGTCACTAATAGGTCAACGGCAAGCAGGAGCTCGTTTCAAGAAAAGGAGGAGGAGGTTGGGAAGAGACCATATTGGAATTCTTGTTCTTAAGAAGAGGCTTAACTGCCGCATGACGAATGCATACAAATTCCTTGATTCTTCGACACAGAATCAGTCCCATTACAATATTTTATTATATAGACAATTTACATACCATACGCTTTCTCTCTCTCTCTCTTTTCCTAGAACTCATAGAACTTGTCTCCCCCCTATAAATATCCATAGTACTTTTTTTTCTCCTGATGTATATAAAGAAGGATATTGAGTAAGATATGTAATAAGTTTGACATGCACCAAGTTCTATAATATTAAGTTGGAAGAGTATACGAATTTTAGGAATGGAGCCATTCTAAACTCATTCTTCTTGTCTACATATTATTTTTCCCCCTCTCGTACTTTCTCTCTTGGTTGTACATGTGGAGAAAAGATGCGTTTTCTTGTCTCTTTTTTGGTATGACAATATAAAAGATATCAGAAACACACACCATCTTAGTTTATGATCTCATAGAGCGTCCACTACTTTACTTTTTATTTTATTTTTATTGTATTGACAATGGGATAAACAAGCTGGAGCCAATTTAATTTCATTGCCCTCTTCATCCCCCCCTCCTCTTCCCTCTCTCTTTATCTCTTCAATTTAATAAAGGATTCTTTATTATAATCTATAGACCAACCAACTTGTGTGCCCCAGACAAAAAAAATATTTCATGACTATTTCACTTAAACTTTCATATATACAAACCCCCCCCCCTCTCTTCAGTCTATCCTCCATCCTGTCGAGTATTTTTCCTAATAAAGTTTCAAGATGGAAAGGACTTTGACATGAAGAAGAAAAGAAAGATTTGTATTTTTTTATTTTTTGTTTACTCTCATTGTCCTAGAGCAAGATTAGAGTGAGAGGCTGAAAATAAAGAAAATTTAATTCTGTCAATATAATATCTTCTCCATTTTCTTCCATCTCAAAATTCTAAGAGTAAAAAACTAGACCTTACAATGAATTGTAGGAGAGAGAAAGTTTTTGAAAAAAGAAAGTAAAAAATATATTTTTGTTTATTGCCTTCACCTAAAATGGATGATTCAATATTCCCGTTCCCCCCCCCAAAAAATGTCTTAAATGAAAAGAAAGACAAGGGGATTAATACAGATCACTGATGAATGATTATGGGAGTCTGAATGTATAATAGGGCGAGAGACAAGTGAAAAGTAAATTTATAAAAGTCTTTCCACACACACATTCAAGACTCCATTCTGAGGAGAAGAAAGAAGAGAATAAAAGGTTTGTCTCTCTCTGAAAGAAACGAGTTTTTTTTCAGTGAAAAATGAAGGTTTAGCAAAAGGTTGGTAATTGAAAAGTAGAGAGAGAGAGAGAAAAAGGAGAAAGAGAGAAATGCTTGCATATTTTTCCCTCCTGTCCAATTGTCAATGTTACAGCATGTGTTTCGTCTTGTTTTGGGATCTTGTTGAAAGAGGTGAGGCATTTATACAGAGAGAGAGAGAGAGTCAAGTGATACATGAGTGTGTATACACAAGCAATAGTCATTGCATGTTGTGAGACAAAAACAACCTTTCTCAAGTCTCGCTTTCTCTTCTTTTCTCTTCTGTAAAAGAGAAAGTCTTCCTCTTGTTTCCTTCGTGTTGCTCAAGTTTGTGAATTTTCTGTGCTCCAACTGAAGGAAAAGAAGACGGAGGAGATATTTTGTGGAGTTCAAGTGGTTCAAGAAGAGAAAAGGGTGGAAAATGAAGAGAGAGTGGAATGGATGCATAAGACGGGGAAAGATTTTCAACAGTACCAAAAAAAAACCCCCCACACTCTGTTCCATTGCAAGATGAGCATGAGTAGTCGTAAGAGTAAGAGGAAGAGAAAACATTAAGACGGTCCGGAATTTAAGATTTCTCTCTCTCTCTCTCAGCTCATTCACTTACTTAGAACCGATTCTTCTCATTCCAAATACCCATACATCCTTATCCATCTATCCTTCTATTCTTCTTTTCCCCACAATCCCCTCCTCTCTTCAGGCCACGGGGAAAGGAGAAAAGAGAAACTTTAGCTAAATCTAAACATGAGCTTTTCTTATTCCTTTTTTCTTCCTCTACATGTACAATATACTTTCTCCACTGTATATCCTTTCCACAGAAGGCCTAAGCATAGGTATTTACTGTTTTCCACTTTGTCCATGTAGACTACAAAGGGTTGGATAGTAGGCCAAAACCTCTAGCAGTTTATCCAAAGAATCTTGCCCATATCTAACCAAAGATTGTATAGAGATGGATATAGATGGGAATAATATAGAAAAAGACCACACACAACAACAACACATAGGTTAAGACAGGTTCCCTGTTCAATAAACCAAGAAACGCTTGATGGAAAAACATTGGGCGGCTGCTGCTTTTATTGTTTTGCCCTTCTCCAACTCTCTCTCTCTCTCTAAGCCACTTGCTGTATATTCTATAACCCCCTTTCTTCTCCTTAGGCTCCGACACTTTCTCTCTTCACTTTCTTGTTCTTCTCATGGCCTATATTTTGAGCTTGCTTCTGTTTTAGAATCTTGTCAAACCTTTTTCTTTCTTGTTTTGTTATGTATTGAACCATTTTCATTGCATGCAGTCTCTTTCACTTTCCCTCTTCCCTTTCCCAATTTTTCTTCATTTTTTTCCTTCTCCTTCTCCTTTTCTTGTTGTGAAAACTTTTTACTTGGATTTTCTCCTCTCCTTTTTTTGGGTACAACTAAACACTTAGACAACAACAAGGACTGTGATAATGCCTCTCCCTATTTCATCCACTTCTACATCAATCTCTCTCTCTCTCCCTCTCTCTGCATGTGAACAACTCCAAGTTTTCCTATTTCTTTCTCCAACCCTTACCCATTTTTCGTGTACATTTAATGTATCTTTATATGTGTAAAGTTTACATGTATAAAAATATACACGCAATCCATGACATTAAACAAAAACAATTGTACAAACATTTCAAGTGACAACCCATTGACAAAAGTCTAATGGACAAGGACTGACTGGATCCTTTCATTTTTGAAAAATTACAAAGGATTTAATTCTCATTTGTTATACTAGTACAAACTTCCCTCTGAAGGGAGGGGAGGGTTTAATATAAATACATGGATTAAATATTGATTCCTCCATTATAAATATGATTAATGTGACCAATTTTTTTGTTTTTTTTTGGATAAAAATTGAAAGAGAAAGCAAAGCAATTTTAAAACTTTAAATATTTCATCCCTTTCTCTTTTTTTCCATAATTCCCTTTTGTCATTCATTCAAATTTTTTTTTGTCTCCCCTCTGTTTTGTATAGATATGAGAGATGAAAAAGTATTTACATGGAAAAATTTCTCAATGTGGGAGGGAGAGAGTAACAATGAAGTTGGTTAATATTTATGACGTGGAGTGGAGACAATAGAGTTGCTGCTAAGTTGACTTGGGAATTTACAATGAATCTTTTTTTTCCTCTTGGTTTATATAGTTAGCTAGTAATTTTGGTTGAGGGTTCCCAGCTTCGAAATGGGACCTTGTTTGTGTGTGTGTGTGGTAATAAACAGGGAATTTTAGTTCCATCTCATGCTTTTAAATTGGTTCTCTCTCTCTCTCTCTCTCTCTCTCTCTCCCTCTATTCTTCAATGTGTGTGGTGGCTGTGTCTATGTTTCACTTTCACTGTGTGTAGCTGAAAGAGAGGGGGATGGAAACTGTTATTTGGGAACATGGAAGGACTTTCAGTTGTGAATGTAAAAAAGGAAGAATCTCTCGACTTTCTGGATGGTTTAACGTTGTTAAAAGTGGCTCTAGCAACTTTTCACATTCTTTCACTCCCCCTAATTTATTTACTTCCCCCCGCACACATAAACGACAGTCGAGACAAAATATATGTAGGTGCTTATGAGGATTAGTAGAACAGGGGCCCACTATCTTTACATTGTATCTTCTCTATCTCTCTCTTTACTTTCTCTTTACTTTTTCTTCTTTCTTTTTTAAAAAATAAGAAAAAGAAACACAAAGACAATGGCTCCCCTGTATAATTTTATTATTGCCTTTTCCTTTAACATCAACTAAAATTTTCATCTCTTTTCTCTCTCTCTCTCTCTTGTTAGGTCTACATGGAGTAGAAAATATAAATCACTTTCTCTTTTGAAATTAAATTGAAAAATAAAAAGAAACAAGGAAGAATTAAAACTGTGAGAATTGAATAATTAAAATTTGTATCCCCCCCTTAACTGTACATAACTAACTATACAAGTATAAAACCATTAGGAAAAATTAATAGAGGGAGAAAGGAAACGATGACACAAGAGAGAAAGTAAGAGAGAGAGACTTTTGTGTATGATGTAAGCGGAAGGGAATGGGATTGAGATGAAGAGGTGATTGTACTTTTTATACTCATGAGCATGAGTACAGATAAGAATTAGTTTACTTTCTCTTTTTTAAATAAAATTTTAAAAAAAGAGAAAGTCAACGACCAACTACATAATAAAGTTGGAACGAAGAGGAATGACAAAAATGGGTGAGCTTATTTTTTAAAAAAAATTGTTAAGCAATGGGAATTAACATGAATACAAGATTGGAGGATGAAAGAGAAAGTTGAAATTCACCTGGAATACATTTAAAATGGGAAAGAGATAATCCAAGAGAGAGTTGAAAAGTCCATGGGAGAAAGGAATTTGGGAGGGATAGAAAGAGAACAAGAGCTTATGCATGTCATGACTTTCTCCCTCCATTGTTCATCTTCATTGTGGGACACTTAAGGCTTTCCACCAAGAAATTTATAATGCCTTTGAGACCATTGTTGAATTAACTTTGAAATTAAGTTGCTACAGCCCCGGATGCCGGATGGCTAAGCGATGGCGTAAGTGACTATAAGAAAGGCAGATTTCCCTCTGTGAAAATACATGAGCACGTTTTACTATAAAAATTGTCTAAGGTGCTTTTCACTTTTTTTTAAAAAACTCACTTGTCTTCCTTATCCACGCATTAGCTCTCGTATTAAATCATCTCAAACTTTATACCTTTTCTACTATCCATTTCAATCTCCTTTCCCTCCCTTCTTATCAACCATTCTCCACGTAATATACATTCCTCTCTCCACATTTACAGTCATCCAAAATGAGGCATAAAAAAGGAGGGAAGCTACATAATTGATGAATCTAGGGAAAAAATTGGTTTAAATTGTTCCCCCCCCCCCCCTCTCTCTTATACTGCAAGAGCAGAATCAGGAATTTCAACAAATTTCACCTCTCCCTCTACGCACATTCAAGGATTTCTATGAGGGGGTTGAACTATTTACGGGGAAATGACATGATCATTATCAAGTCAAATGAAGCGAAGAATGGGAGACAGAAAGTTGGAGGGAAAATAATATTGGAGTATGGAGATGGAATTGAATGAGAAAAGATGCAATTAAAATTAATATGACATGAAATTATCATGATGAGATTTCAAAAAATCTTTAATACTATAATAATATTATGCTCCACTTGATTCAATTAAATTGTACGCACCATCATTTAATATCATACAATTTGATTAATTAACCACAATCATCACCTCCGTCTATCTGTATTCATCACATAAAGGTCCATTCATTCAATTTTATTTTATTTTTCTAAGGTCAATGTCATCAAAATTTTAGTGTCCGTATTCTTTTCATTTCAAGTTTTGAAAATTAAAAAGAAAGCTTTTGTCTGTTTAATTACAATAAAGGTGCGCCTATAACTTGGCTATAATTATAATTGGACTGAAAAAAAATGGTGGGCACAAATTTCAGATTTTCATTTTAATTTCATGTTTAATTTGTTGACTCCGTCCACCTTTCTCTCTCTCTCTGAAGGGAGAAAAGTGGAGATTGGAGAAAAGTGGAGGGCATAATGAAAGTCGTTTACATAGAATGAGTGTCTGTGCTGTACATATTTGTGATGGGTACGTACATGGGATGGAATATTATGAAGGGAGAGAGAGAGAGAGTAGATGACAAACCTTGGTTAGAAGTTGAAGTGAGTTTGTATTTAGAGATGAAGGTGAATCCAATTAAGAGAGCTCTCAACTCGACTTGTGATTATTTTCGAGAGGAAATGGCAACGGTGATAAGACTCTCTCCTTGGGTTTTACTATACTTTTCAAGTTGAGGACGTACGCAGATAGCATTCTCAATTGACTTGCCATGGCTCCTAAAGGATGTTCCCTCTGTGTCTTTCCATATGTATGCCTATGTCATGGATGGAGAAAGTGGGATTGGCACGTGAGAGAGAGAGAGAGAGGGAGAGTTTTGTTGGAGGAGGCTGATGGCGTCATTTAAGTCGCTCATAATATGCTCTCTTATTGACGGTGACCACCCAAGGCACTCTCTCCAGTTAGTTTAGCTCTATTTTCCCGTCACTCTCCTTGTTTCTTGTACCTTTTACTTATTTGGCTAAACATTCTCAGACAAATACTTGTACACTTGGAGTGTGTACACTTTCCCGGAACTTGTTCCCTTCCGTCCCTTCATGAGTCAAGGAGGAGGGAAAGCATTGTACAAGTTTATTTCCTCTTGCCTTTCTCTCTCTCTCTATTTATTGCCCCTACACTTCCACATCCCCCCCAACAGTTGCAACATGACAAACTCAATTTCAAACTTAATTTTATTTACATAAACCTCAGCCACAGCCTACACTGCCTACAGCTTATACTCCAATCTAAACTTCTCACTTTTTTTTTACTCTCTCTTTTGGCTTTCGCTTTCCTTGTACACTTGAGTAGAATATAAAATTCTGACCCCTTGGAGGAGAACGGAGAAAGTTTCATTAATTTTTTAACGGTTATATTTACACAGTGATAACTGGGGACTCTTGGAAAAGTCTGTACAATTTTTTTTTGTTAAAAGCTAACTCTCATTTTCTTTTTGTACAAGTACCCATCTTTTTACTTATAAAGTGTTTACTATTTTATAAATTTTTTTTTAATTTTTTAATTTTTATACATGACATTTTAAAAAAATTTAAAGTAAATTTTACCGGAATTTTTTTGTACAATTTATTTAGGATATTGATTGTACAGAATTTAGTGTAGAGGATAAGGGATTTTTGTATGTTTTTATTTGGGGGGGGGAGGGAAAGAAAACGTGAGAGTGGTGAGTGCTCATGATTAAATTAGAGATGGTGAAGGGGGAGCACTCGCATTTATTTCACCACGTAAAACTTGGATTTCGATAATCATGACCGGCTGTCTCTATGTTTCATGCTCGTACTACAGTCCCCATTATTATGGCAAATGGTTTCCCTTTATGTGTGCTAGGATAACCATAGCCCAGTGATGGTCAGGGCTTCTTGACTTGGTGGTGCTGAGCCCATGGATATTTTACTAAATGGCCTCATCAACGACGTGCTTTCCATGAACAAGTCCCTTCAAAGTTCAACCACCAGTAGGCATGGCCAGACAAAAAAAAATGTATAAAACGAGCCCATCAACTCCCATGCAAAATTCAAAAGAGTTTTTTTTCAAAGGGGATAAACCTTTTGTGAGGCATATTATTTTTGGAGGGAAGAGATAATGGTCAAAAAACTGTTTCTGACTCACCCTCCCCCCTTTCTCTCTTTCTTTTTTTCTTGTATTGTGCATCCTTCCTAGTTGCTGCCAAAGAGAAAGTTTTTTTTCATACATTCATATTTGATGGCGTCAACGTTGGTAACCAAGCGTCGACGTCGACGCTGCACTTTCTCTTTTCCTCTCCTCCTCATGTTGAAACTTGAGAGAGAGAGAGAGAAAGTTTGATGCAAGTCAAGTTCAGGAGGTAGAAAGTTTATGATTTGATCTCTGTCATTTTTGTTGTCAATTTTAAAGAAATGTTTGTTTTTTATATTTGTCATTCATCTTGGGTTGTGTAGTTGGGTGAAATGTGTTTTGGGTTGGCCTAGAAAAGTAGAGAAAAGGATGGTGGGGGGATGAGATTGGAATTTTAATAAAAAGGGGAATTCATGGGACTGTCCATGTAGACAGACAATGGGAGAGAGTTGAGCTATAGTTTTTGGGAGTGTGGGTTGTTGTGAGTTGACTTGTTCATGTTGAGAGGTGGAAGGGATGGGTGGGTGTTTGAGCGAGTTTTTGGAGGCTTTGGCTTTAGTCATGGGCCGTAAATCAAGTGGGTGCGGAGTGTAGAGGACAGAGATGCAGACTCTTGATTGTGTTAGGCGAACAACCAAGAAAATCCCACGTTTCTTCATTCACCATCTCATCTCTCTCTCTCCTCTTCTTCTTCTTGGGCTCTTGTAGTCGTCGTCGTTAATATTGAGAAGACGAAGGGTATAGATGAGATATCAGATGAACCATTTCATTCCATGAATCCAACCCACAAGAGCAAAAGAGCAAAAGCTTTTCTAATATCCTCCATCTTTCCATCTTACAATGGCCAACAATATCCAGAGATATACTCTCATATTTATTTATTCTTACGTAAGCGTCCATTACCCCACAGTGGAGAGTGGGGGAGGGGGGTTATACATGGGATACTCTGCATGCATGCAACGTTGAGGCAACTGAGCATGAAAGAGAACAAAGCTTATTTCACAGTTCCTCCCATTAACTTGTATCCGTCAATTGCAAACTTCGACTCTTCTTTCTCCCCCCCCCCTTTCTGTCTCTCTTGTTCTCCCATCCAAAAAAAGCGTTTCTTTTTTATATGAGGAAACGAAAGATGAGAGATTATTTTCATGTGTTTTATTTATACATAAAGTACCTACAGTCATTGATTTTGTGACAACAGCAAATGCACAGTTGACTACACTTGCCACCCTCTCTCTCTCTCGTCTTTTGTCCCTCCCTGCTTTCACTCTTTCTCTATAAAAAAAATTTCCCTAGTTGTACTTTGAATAGGATTTAAGTGAAAGTACAATAAAACTAGGAGACACTCTAGTGGTATTTTAATTGTACCTTAAGGTCTCCATTCATTAGAAACAAGTGACAAGTACAATGAGACTTTCTCTGTTTTTTTTACTAGTCAGCGTGCAAAAAAAAACTTTTAAAAAGTACAATTAACCATTATACTTTAGTGGAGAGAGAAGAAGACATAAAATTTATAGTGAAATTACTTTTAGAGAGAGAGAGAGAGGGAGAAAAAAAATGGTCCAATTTAATCCTCATTTCTCTTCTCAATCATCATTAGAATAATTGTAAAAGAAAAATTATCTAAACAACTTTATTCCCTCCCCTCTCTTTTTCTCAAACTATGCTAAGTCTTAAAAGACCTAATAGGACAGAGAGGGAGAGAACTTTTTAACCTTGACAAGTTTGAAAATAGGGAACAATGAAAAGTTCCTTATTTTCTCCTCCTCCTTTATCTTCTCTCTTCCCTTTCTCTCTCTCTCTCTTTTTACGAAAAAACTTTGTGCCAATTGCAAATGAAATTTTTTTCGATATAGAGATTTTAGTTTTAGTTTTAGATCAAGTCATCCTACTTTCTCTCTCCAGCTTTTGCCATGTCTCCGGCTTAAATTTTCTAGAGAGAAAATGGTGGGGAAGGACTTCTCATCCCACTTTTGATAATAATTCCGTTGGGAAAAATTTTCTGACTTTTTTTCTCTTTCTCTCTCTCTCTCTCTCTAGAGCTTATCTCTGGAGTCTATCTCTGTCCCTTTTTTTTAATTTGCAGAATAATATGGTACATATTATGAGAGGGCTATAGAGAATAAAAGGCGGCAAGTCAAATGGATCATCATGGATGATAATGAGTTTAATTACAAAAAGAAAAGGGAATGAGTAGGGAGAGGGAGAGGGAGAGGGAGATGATGGGATGCCTCGAGGGGAATAAGAAAAAGAGAGGGCTGAATTTAATTAAAATTCAAGCCGATAATTATTTCTTTCTCTCTCTCTTTCTCTCTCAATGTAACATGGCCAAAAAAAGAAATCTTTTCGAGTCTCCTCCTGCTGTTGGAATCCAAAGTTGGTGTTTACTTGCAACTCCAACTGCTTATTACTATTGCTATTGCCTCTCTCTCTCTCTGTCTACGTACCATCCATCCATCCACAGAGAGAGAGAGAGAAAAACAGAAAAATGGAAGAAAAAGAATAGGAAAAAAATGGAGAACCCACCGCCTGTTTTCTTTTCCCTCTCACGATTAGAATTTGCCAGATGTGACCTTAGCTAGGAACATGGTTGAAGGAAGAAAAATGCCTGCATTGGCAATAACAATATATGAAATTTTCTCTCCTATTTTTTTTCTCATGTCCTCTCTCTCTCTCTCTCTCTTCCCTCACAAAAATCCCCTAGCTCTCAACACTTGCTCTTTACTATTTTTTTCTCTCTTATTTTTTGTGTTGGCAAAAACAAGGAGAAAAAAAGGGAAAGAGGGGAAAAGGACAGAATGTGTTATTGTTGTTGGGATTTTTGCGTGATTGCGTTTTAATCTTCAGATTGGATTCACCACCAACAACCACTCTAGCTTTCATATCTCCTTCTCCACGTCTCAACAAGTACAAAAAAATGAGGAGGGTGTTGTTGTACTCTGTTGATGTCTTCCTGGGGGGTTGGAGAAAGCATAAACAAATTGTTTTTTGATTATTTGATACTAAATTACTAAATCATTTTTTTATGTCTCTACTTTGCTTGCTTTCTCCACATTCCATCTCGGTAGGTTTGGGCACAAAAATGTGGGTTTATTTCTCCATTCGAATTTTTGTATTTACAAGGAAGACGAGTATATAAAGACAGACTTTCACCATGGTGACTATGAGAGTAGGAAGGAGGAATGGGAATGATGTTTATTGGATGAAGAAGAGAGTAGGAGTAGCTTAGATAAAAAAAAATATGTGGTCTTGTCTTGTGTCTTCTTATTCTTGTAATATTTTTCTTGTCAATGTAATCTTGCCTCTGGAATTTATTCCAGTCTAAAAGTTTTTCTCTCTGATTTTCATGTTGTTGTTGTTGTTGTTGTTGTGTGTGTGTGTATGTAATACGAAATAGAGGATTTTGGATTTTGGAGATTTGAGATTGGGACATTTTATTTATTTGCATGTTGTTGAAGAGAGTTGGCAAGTCCATTGTGAAATGAGAGAATATTGACATAAATAAGTGAATAGGTATGGATAAATGTAGAGTGAAAGCTGATATAAGAGAGAGAGAGAGTAATTCCCTTTTTTGACTATATGGGGATGGAGTATCATCATCTTTGTGCGTGTGTGTTTGTGTGTGGTTGGAGATTCGAGTAAATAGAATGACAGCATGAGGATTTCTCTTGGGACTTGCCTCCTTCCAAAACCACCAGCAAATACTGCTGACTGACAATCATCCATGTTGCTGAGAATATTGAAGTCAGTCTACTGTGGCTCCTGTCAATTCCTTTCTCTCCCTCTCTCTGTCTCTGCTTATTCACTTGGTCTATATCATGGAGCTATAGGAACCATCTTTATACAATTACAGTCTATGCAGAAACAACATGGAAAACTTGCTCTCTCTCTATCCAACGTCCATGAAAGAGAATTTTCCCTTCTTTGTGTGTACTCTACAGATAGAGAGAGAGAGAGAAGGGCGGGGAGAGACCTTTGCCATTAGAGATACCTTGGTCGTCAATGCCTCCCAACCATTCATGCGGGACAGGAATGGGAATTCTCCTTGTAGAATTTTGTATGAAGAGCCATTAGAGACATTTTCCTCCAGTGGATTTACCCAGTTTTTCATTCGAGTGACTGGCAACTCACCCAATGTTGACATATGATGACCACTTATGCAATTGTCAACCCTCCCCCTCCCTCTCTATATTTTCTAAATTCAATGTAAGAAGAAAACTAAACTAGTGGGTGTCCTTATATTTATAGACATTTTCTATGAGGTGACGCAAACCTCTAAATAGAAAAGTAAATTAAATTCTCAAGACAATTAAAAGGTGAGAAAATGTATAGACGACACGTTTATACTCTCTCTTTGTTCTTGTGTCTCATGTGCCGTGTGTGGGTTGGGTGTACGCTGGGATTGAAAGAGGGGGAAATTATTAAACGAGGTAATCATAGTCTGTCTTGTGTTGTAGTAAAGGGGAAGAACCACATTGGATTTATTGGAGAGAGTACTATCATACATATATCAACTTTCTCCCACTGGCCGGGCTTTGAGGGGAAAGGAGTGAAGGTGGCATTTCAAGTGTTTCATATAATGACGTATCTAATAAAGAGTCATCACAAGTCCCGTCTATTGTGTCCCTCTGTGTATACAAGTTGAAGTGTTGGGAAGGACGAGGGAGAGAGACAAGGATTTCAATTCCATCATGACAAAAGATCAAATCTCGCCTAATTTCCTTCAGTCCCATTGATTCCCATCATTTCCTTATTGCTTCAGCCCTTCTCTCTCCCACTCCAAACACTCGACTTTCTCTCTCTTGTCATCGACTTTCTCTCTCCTTTTTGTTTGTGTCTTTCACTTTCCCTGTTGATCCAAAACGTTTTGTTCCCCATGTTGTCTCCACCTCAATCAACTTGTCACACCAACCCAAGCTACAAATGCTCTTGAATGGATGAGGACCTTTGGAAAATGCAAAACTATAAATACATTCCCAGTTTTGTCAACTGACTTTCTCTCTCTTTTGTATAAATCAAAAGTTGAAATTCATTTGTACAAATATTCCCAATGAATATATTTATCCCTCACAATTTTTAAACTCTTATTCTCTCTCTCTAACTTTCTATATGACTCTGCCACTCTCATGATGATTTTATGGAATGTATTATATTTTAACACGGACAAAAAATAGACAAGAAAAAGAGGAGGAGGAAGGGAGATTGTGATTGGCTGTCAAAACTAACAAAAGGCTTTTTTACCTTGTTTGGTTATACATGTAGACAGTGTAGTGTATATAAGGGAGGGGGGAGAGAGAGAAAAAGGTAGTAGTGGCAGGAGTCTAATCTGGTTGAGCCAACAAGTCCATTGAAACATCGATTAATCAAATTACCACAGAAATCTCTAACCACTCTATTTGAATTTTAGATTCCCAAGAGAGTCGTAGCTTTTAATTTATGGCTCTAATCCACTGATGGAAATGGCAAATAAAATTATGGCCAGTAATTTTTCCTCCTTCTCTATTTTCATGTATCCTCTCTCTCTCTTCTAATACAAGTAGACAACCAACTCCATGTAATTTCTATTTGAGACAGGCTACAACACAATCAATTTTTTTTGATATACAATTTTTCCCATGGACTATAAGAAAAGAATTAAATAGGCAATATCCCTCATCTTCTTCTTAAGGCAAATCCCTCTCCCTCCCACTTTCTCCGCTCTATTAGCCAATTTGCTTGTAAATATGGGAAAAATAAAATTTCTCTTCTCTTTTCCACTTGCTTCCATCAACCATTAAAATGTCTCGTCTTTCAATTTTCTCTGTTTTTTAGACTCTCAAACTCTCTCTGATTTGTATGTAAAGACGTTGATGTAATAAAGGAGAGAAAATACAAAATATTGTATTTTAATTATGGGACGTAAAAAATAAGGGGAAATATTAGAGTCATTAAATTTGGTAATAAGTTAAGAATAAAAAAAAATCTTTTCCTTTATTTTACTCTTCCATGTCTGCCAACAACTTTATCTTTAGTAAAAAGAAATTTTTTTTCTCTATTGGGATTTCTCAAGAGAGAAAGAAGAAAGTTGAGGGAAAAAAACTGTTTCAAGTTAATTAGATCCATTTATGACGATGCTCATTTTACGATCAAATAGTTGAGAAGTTGTATATATAAATTTATCTCTCTACACTTTTTTTTCTCTCTCTTGGCATGGCATGGCGTGTACACAACTCAAGTTGGAAAATAATATTGACGAGGCAAATATAAAAATTGAATAAAAAAAAGAGAAAAGAATAAACTTTTTTTATGTCTCGTCTCTTACAACAAAAAAACAGAGAGAGAACAGACACAGAGCTTATAAGTACGGCTAATAGAATTAAGGGAAATATTAAAAGAGAAAGAGGGGGAAAAGAAAGTTCATATAATTTAGTATATAAAGCTACATATATATTAAAAAAGAAAGTTATACATTTTAATATTGAATTGTACATGGAATACTAAATGGGCGGTTCATTTTAGGGGATACCACATCATCATCATGTGGTTGTAGTCTCTCGTGTATGTTTTTGTGTATTGTGAATAGTACACACAGACATATCAACAATCCAAGTCTTGCCATGTTACCAAGTTCATATTATCCCTCCAGTCCTTTTTCTCTTTGTTCCTTTTCTCCACTTTCTCTTGTAATCTAAGAAATAAGAAAAGGTGAACAAACTTTTTTCTTTGCTTTCCTTTCTCTTGTAACTTGACTCAGATCCATCCAGGAGAATCTATAGAGAGAGAGTAAAGACTTTCTCTGTTTTTTTGGAAATTTAGCTTGTTCTTGTGTCTTCTTCTTTTTGTTGTGTACGTGTATGAGCCCCTAGAGCCTTGCTCTTTTGCCCACGTTCAACTAAATAATGGCCGTTTATTTTGGCATTTAGTGCAAGAACCACCATGTCACGCCAACCACTAACTACCATTCCCCTTCCCTCCCCCATTTTAACATTTCTAGTCTTTAGCTTTCTCTTCACGATACAAGAAAAAAAATAGCTAGTCAACAAGTCAATAAAGACTCCCTCTTTCTTTTTCAAATTGTATTCCTTCTTCTTTTTTCTCTTTGCTAATGTTGTTGAGGCAACAAAGTTGTTCTAGTCCCGGAGAGGTACATGAAAAGAATCTTAAGTTGCAAAAAAAATTGTCTTTAGCTTGTAACCATTTATGATTGACTTAATAATCCAAGCTGCTCATATATCCCCAACAATTTAATTGGGCTTTTATCCTACATCCATTTCCCCCCTCATACATGCACAAAACTGACTTTCTCTTACATGGAGAAAGAGAGAGAGTTTTCTTGGGAGTACATATACTTTACCTTTAACCCATCCTAAATTCGAGAGAGAGGAGAGAAGAGTCCAGAAAGTTTTGACTGGATGTTGAGAGAGAGAGGGGGGAGGGTGAAAGTAGCGGACGTCATCAGGAGGAAAGAAATTAAAATGAAAACTTTGTTATTAAATTACTCTTATCTTATACACTATTTTCTCACAGTCGAATGCTGTGGGAACTTTGTAAATTGTTATTGATGGGAGATGGAGGTTTGCTAAACCATTAAATCCTCGTTAAGCATGTACCCCTCTCTCTCTCTCTCTCTCTCGTCGTATAACTCCCACTGCCCGTACATTGTCTATAGTCAAACAGCTGCCGACAAAGTTTTTGAAGGAGAAATGGAGAATATCCAATGTAGTTTTTTAGAAATTGTAAACTAGAAGACGGTCTGTAGAAATTCATCTCATGTGATCCAATCATCATTAATGGGTATAATGTCATGACCTTAAGAATCCTTCTATGACGTGCTAGGCTATACGATTACACTCTTAGTGTATATATTACAAATGTTACAACACTTTTTTCAATGCAGTCCTACACTCTGGCTCCACATCAATCATCCAAGTCCAACAAGAAAAGTGTAGAGAAATCAAGGCGTCGAGATTCATCTTCAGTCCCCCCTTCCCCTTTTTCTCTCTTTCTTGCACACTTTTACTCTTGGCTTTCTCCTTCTCACTTCTCACGTTACAAATTCTCTAGCTCGCTTTCCCCTTTTCTCCTCTGTCTTTTAGATAGATTTTTAGATAGAGGCGACTTGCGAGTTGTGCCCGTGAAAGAGGAGCTCCCCCTCTCTCTCTTTTCTGCTCCTGCTGGTGACGCAGAAAGAGTTTTCTTCTCTCTTTTTCGTCTACAGGAGGGTACAAAGGAGTTTGAAAGTGAGTGGATGTAGAGAAAGGGAGTGTGTGTGTGTGTCCTAGTAATTCTCGTATAAAGATAAATCTAGAGACAGAAGAGAGAGAGAGAGAAATGGAGTGAGTGTAGTGACAAGAATTATAAGGAAAGAAAGCGAAATCGTGATTGAAGGGGACGACTTGTCATGGTTTTAATGAGTAATACGAGCTAGAAAGAGAGACAGAGAAAGAGAATCTAGAAATAATGAGGAATCACACACACACAAGGATCATCTCTTTCTTTTCTATT
This sequence comes from Arrhopalites spinosus, assembly GCA_034700945.1. NCBI lineage: Eukaryota > Metazoa > Arthropoda > Collembola > Symphypleona > Arrhopalitidae > Arrhopalites > Arrhopalites spinosus. Next base: position 39,743 of record JAQIVZ010000185.1, on the reverse strand, counting down.
TCTCTCCTCTTTTTCTTCCCCATTTTCCTGACTCCAGCCTCTTCACAACTGTACAAACGAGACACACTTCCAAGGGTGAGGCATGGAGTTTTTGTCAAATCTGGCCTCAATTTATTTCTGATTGTAGTAGTGACAAAATGACAAAAGTTGACTTTTATTGAAGTCTGTTTTATATTTATTTAGTGAGTTTCATGTTAAATCTTTTCTACAGGTTTTCCCTCCAATAAATGTCAAAACAAACATTGCTCAAGTCCCTGATATTCAATTCATGTTCAAAAGCTCAGGTTTTTACTCTAAATGGTCACAAAAAAGATTATGCTTGAACATGATGAAACCCCATCTTTTTTTGATACTCGTCCTATCCGTTTGACCTTATGATTTTTTGTGTCCAAAAAATACAAAAAAATTACCATTCATTTCTCAACATGTGTTTAAGAGGTCACCCGTTTTTTGACACTGGTTTGGCCTGGAGACATGAAATTCACAGATCCAAATAAGTATGAACCAGTCTTCAAAAAAAGTCACTTGTTATTCAGTCTTCACAATAAAAAGATAATTGACTCTACATTTGGGGAAAATTGTGAGGCTCACCCTCACTAGGCACATTTTGAGTGGAATATAGAAACTAAACTCCCATTCCCTCACCGGCTGGAGGCTCTCTGTCTGGTCTTTTTTTGTGAAAATTTAGTGAGTGTGTGAAGTGAAGGGAGGAGACAATGTGTGCATAACCCATATATAAAAGCATACCTCTAGAGTACATAGAAATAGCATAAGGCATAACGTAATGGACTGAAGGAAAAATTCTTGTACACACACAACCCCAATAGTTAGAATAAAAGAAAGACTCCCCCCATTTTCCCCATCTTTCTCTTCCTTGTCTTGTGAAGTGAAGCTGAGGCCAGGGACTTTTATGAATTCTCTCTGTCTGCTATGTCAAGCAAATATTATTATGTAGACGGTTCACAACGGAATGGATGGAGGGGAGAAGAAGAAAAATTCTGGAGAAAAAATAAAAGTCCATAGAGACAGGAGAGATGAGACTAGTCCTTGTTAGTTTCATGGCTAGGCAGTGTGTGTGTGCGTGGATATAGAGAGAAAGTAGTGGATGTAGATGGGGAACGTGGTAAAAGAGGTTGAGTATTGTGAGAACCCAGTCACGTTGTTCCCTTTCCCTTGGACCGTTACAAATAGAGAGTCCCATCCACCTACTGAAAACTATACAGCATGTGAAGCGTGCTCTTTCAAGAAATGATATGTGCTTCTCCCTCCCTCCATCTCCCCCCATTTCCTACTTAGAATCTTAAATATATGGCCAAGTAAGTACACACATTTGTAGACACAGAGAGAGAGAGGACAAACACACAAAAAAGGGAAACCTGCCCATCCCTCCCCCTCATCTTGTTTTTTGGGTGAAAAAAAAAACAAAACACGGCCCAGTCTTATATCAAGTCCATGTGTATATGGACATTTACAAAGGGAGGGAGAAACGGTTGGCAAAGAGTCTTTCACAATATACAATTTGTACATAAAGAGAAAGTTGAATGAGGATACATGCCTGGATATGGTTTGACATGTAGTTGAATTCAAGTCAAGAGTTTGGAATCTATGGGCTATCTTTGATGACTCGGATAGCAAAACGGATTTTTTTTTATTTCAATGCACTCACCCTCACATATGCCACACATTCACATGGAAAAAAAAAGATTTTGGAATGTAGAATACTCTTTGGTAAAATATAGGGACACATAGTGGACACTAATATAGATGGCTATCAGTATCTTTTCCCTTGACTTGACTTGTTTTATTTTATTATTTTTTTCTTCTTCTTCTTCTTCTTCAAATCCTTTCACTTCTGCCATCGACAGTCATTGCGGCAATAAAGTCACCTCTGAATCGTCTCTTTTTCCCTAACACTCTCCCCCCTCCCCACTTTCACTCTTTAGAGCAACTCATACCCATAGACAAATCCCCAATGGACTTTTTTGGACAACTGGGATTTGTTTCGCTTGAATTTTTAAAACAATTTTCCCATCCTTTTCTATGTCTCTCTCCCTCTCTCATGTATATGTACAGGGTCTGTACATAAATGTATAAACATGTTTTGCATGTAAAATTTAGTCAAAAAAAACATCATCATCATGATGGACGGTTATATGGCTTAGAGCACCATTAATTGAGAAGGGACGTTGTGTGGTTTGAAGGAGGGGATGGATAATTTATAAAATATGAAAAGGGGGGGGGGGGAGTATGAGATTTACAAAAATTGTACACATCTTTCTCAAAAACAAATGTATTCCCTTCTGTATAATATTCTCTAAGACAGAAGCTTAGTCCTAGAGAGAGAGAAAGCAAGAAGACATTTGAGTTGTAATGAATTTTTAGAATAAATTGTTTTTGAGTCTTGGAAGAAGAAGGGACTGGGGGGTGGCAAGGAAGGGGGGGACGAGAGTTGAGATGATTCGTGTAATGGATATAATTTATCAAGATTATATTGATGATTTGAGAGAGAGGAAGAAGCTAAGCTTCTCCTCGGTACTCTTACAACAGTCCATAAATCCACCAAGTCTCATTTTCAAGGGAAAGTAAAGATACTGATCTTTAGTAAATTGGGCTACCATTCACAAATTGCCAAACTTTCCGTATTGTACTCATTTAAAGAGCCATGAGGATGAGCTACGACAGCTCGTTTACAACCAACTCTACATCCAATTCACCATTCCTATACTCACACACTCCTCCACCCATGCAAGAGAAAGGGGAGGGTGAAAGTGAAGCTCGTTTTCTCTCCTTTTTGCTACTTTGAGAGAGAGAGAGAGAGAGAGACTAAATAATATCCACTCCGTCTTACTTTTTAGCAGTAATTTTAATTACGATGATGTCTGAGAAAGAGAGAGAGAGATGCAAGTTAGGGAAAGGCCTCTTCATGTGCTAATTGTAAATGCCAGAGGAAGAGAGAGAGAGAGAGACTTAAGAAGATAAGTCAAATGCTTATGTGAAGAGAGACTAGAGATATACACAAGATTTTGTAGAGAGATAGAGAGAGAAAAGGAAGAGATAAATTCCAAGGATGGCTGTACATAAAGTTTTTGAAATTATAAATATAATTTCCTCTCTCTTTTGATATATCATGGAATGGATAATGAATGTACAAGCATGTATCTGTACAACAAAAGGGTTGGAGGAAGATTAAATACCACCGCGACCCATGAGATAACTCATACAAAAAATTCCATATGGCAGCCTCCATACTCCTACCAAGTTCATTTATCGCCAGTTCATCCATACAAACTGCTTATTCTTTCTCTCTCTCTCTCTCTTTCTTCTTATTCTTGAACCTTAAAGCAAGAGAGAGATCAAATTAAAGCCTTTTCCTTTATACCCATGAAACTCTTTACGACTATTTTTTATGTACATGCATACACATAGATTCTCTTTAACATCTCTCCTCGTTTTGTACTTTCTCTCACACATTTTAAACAGAATGAGAGCAGATTTATTTGTAGACAAGAACTTGAAAAAGTGTGTTCAACCATAGGGACAAGATGGGAGCGTGTGAAAATAAAGAATTGGAAAAAATCATCTCATTTTTTACTCTCACACATCTCACACTTTCTCCCCTTTCTCCAGGGCAAAATTACGAATAAAAGAGCAAATTGACCATTTTACATGAATGACAGACATAAAAATAAAGTCATTTAAATTTTTGAGGGGCATGAAAATTGTCTCAAGTTTATTACTTGAGTGCAGTACAAATTTGAGAGGGGTGGAATGAATTGTACTAATGATAATTTAATTGTTTACTTTGTTCCAGGTGGTGGCAACTCTTCAGTGAGTTCATCATCGACGTCTCGAATGACGACGGCAAGTTCAACAACCTCCAGTACAATGAGGACAGTGATGACGACAACAGGAAGGACGAGTACAACGACAAGTACACCTGCCCCAACTCCCGCGTACTTGGTCAAAGAGAAAAGTTACGAGGGTTTAAAGGGAGATCGGTCAACGTCCACTGAAAACTCATCCATTTCCTCCCTCTTCGTCACGGAGAATTCTACTGTCGTCACTTCCCAAATCAGAAGTAATGCTCTCATCCCTTGTATCGTCTCTTCTAGAAATTCTGGTGATACTGTAAGTCTTTACCTTTTTTTTCTATTCTAAATACTTTTTACCATTTCTTAAAAAATGTAGTTGACATTTCAGTAAATAGAATGTAAAAAATATTATGAAAATGAAGCCAAGCAGAGAGAGGAATTTATTTTTGAGAGTGTCAAGCAAATGTTTTTTTTTTTAAAAAAAAAAAAGAAGAAAAATGCGTGAGCATGGGCAATTGAAATGAGGACTTGCGCTGGATCCAATTTTTGGGTAGATGAGGTTCCTCTTGGAATATTGGATGAGAGAGAGAGAGGGATGGAGAGATGATAATAAGGGTGACAGTGGTATGAAGTCCGATGGTACTTTGGTGGTTATAAGAACTCATCTGTGTATGTATAGGCAAATGACATGGGATGAAAGTGTACGGAGCTACGTGGCATGGATCCCCTCTACGGAGTGATAAATAGATTTCCCTCTCTCTCTCTCTCTTTCTTGAAATGACAGAGTTTCCTTCAACCAAAGAGAATACTAGAGCCCCTACTCTTACCTTGAAAGAGCCTTGTCACACACTCTTCTCCATGAGCTTGTACCCCACTCCATCCTCTCTCTCTCTCTCTGTGTGTGTGTAGGAGAAAGCTCCAAGAAATGGCGGCTAACGTCCCTCTTTCCCTACATGAGAAAAAAATGGGGGAAAAAGTGGAGAGGAGGGGGAAAGCTATTTTAGATCTTTATGCATTTATGCAAGAAGGACCATCTCTGTGTAGGTTCTTTCATGTGTGAGAATATTTTGAATTTCACAAGAGGAGAGAGCACCATGTAGGTCTTGTGTGATGCCTGGAGAGGATGGAGAATGGCAAAAGTAATTTATACAAGGTATATGTAATAAATGTCCAGCATCAAATATTTCCCTCCTACACTCAACCCCCCTCCCTTTCTCCTCATATATCTTGGAGTGTGGGTACTAGGTTTTTTGGTGGGGGTGAAAGAAAAGGAGGAAGTAGTATTTTAATAAATGCATCACCACTTCATCCCACGTGGCAAAGTATACAGACAACAATTGGGGGGAAAATGGTGGGACTTGCTCAATCACAGAAAATTATTTTCTATATTGATATCCCTTTCAATTCCAACCATTCCCTGGATTTACGTAAGAGGAATATTTGAATTGCTAAGGCAAAGAACCACCGCACTCTCTCACCAACGAGTAGATCAACCCACACATACACCCAGAGAGAGAGAGAGAGAGAGAGAGAAAGTAGGATGTAAATGTGATGATATCTTCCATGTATCCCTAATAGAATCGGTAGAAAGGAGTAGTAGTTTCTTAGAAGAGGAAAAAAACTTGAATTTTCTCCACCGGAGATGAGAAGTTTTTTTGGGGGAGGTTGTGAAAAAAAAGAGAACTCATTGGTTCCTTTACCCAGTCAGCCATTCATATCTCATGCATGTACATAAGTTGATATCTGTCTCTCTCTCTGTAATGCAAACTTGTACATTGAGTCCATGAACGGGAATTTTTGTAATGGAGAATGTAGACGTCTCTCTACTTTCTCCATATTTGGACAGCCTAGGCATAGGCCTTTCTCTTTTTTTCTCTCTGTCTCTTTAACTCAAGCACAGCCTGTACACTACTAACGCCAAGAAATTCACCAGGTGTAAAAACTCAGGAATGGGAATCAAATAGGACCGAATGAAATCGAAATCGCGCTCTACTCCTTTCCCTCTCTCTCTCTTCCAACTACAAACACACGCGTCCCATTTTCACTCTCTACATTTACTTTTTTTCTCTCTCTCTCTTATTCTTTCTTTTGCCAATGCAAAATCAAATCACCTCGTAACTTTGATTCACGATATATCTTCTCAACCAATACTGTGCAGAATAAAATTTCCAAATGTATATATAAAATATATTGGAGAGAGAGAGAGATAGTTGCATAATATGTAAAAATATTTTTTCCACTCTTAAACATTGAACTAGTGAAATATCCATCTTTTTTTTTCTTCTTGTACACTTTTTTTTACGTGGAATCTATCATACGTATTATAACCACGGCCCCTCCATGGCCATGGTGGCTTAAGGAGATGTACATAGTGTATCATGGCGAAATGAAATGTAATAAAAATTCAGTCCCTACAAAATTCAATATTCTCCACATATCTCATTTCATTTCATTCCCATTTTTTTATCCGGGTTCCCCCCCCCCCCCTCTTCTCTCTCTCTCTGCTTTCATCTTGATTTTCACATTTTCCTCTCTTACCCCTCCTGGCTCTCTCTCTCTTCTTATCCAACTGAGTCTGTGTTACTTAAATTCTGAAAATTGAGAGAGAGAGAGAGAAAAAAAAATGGGGGAATTGGGATAGAAGGATGGTGCTCAAAATTTAAATTTAATCTTAAATGAATATGAATATTTTTCACCAACCTTTTACATACATACTAGTAACATGTCTATATTCTCATTTTGATTTTAGTAATATTGAGAAAAGAAGTCGAGAGAAATTTTTTTGAGATTTTGTGTGTCCAAGTCAAAATTCAATTTATGATCAAAAAAAAATTTTCTTCACATGTTCAATGATGGAACTTCATAGAATGTAGGGAAAGATTGTAAATTAGAAGCTCAAGAAAGAGAGAGAGAGAGATTGGCTTTGAGTAATAGAGTTTGAGTTTGGGTTTTTTAAAAGGGGGGTAGGGGTGTTGGCGGTTTTTTTAGAAACCAAAATTGGACGGAGAGACAACTAAGGTAACTCCCGTGTGCTACATTATTTTCCATGCAGTTCATCATCTTGTTGTACTTTAAAAAAGGAGGGGGATGAGCTGCCCAACCTCCTGTAGTTTTTATTTTGGATGGAATCTTTGACGTGAATCTATCATCTCAAGTCCATATCCGGAGGGACTCATCCCTTCGTCTCCATCTTTCTTTCCCATCTCTTTTTCCCCTCCCGTAAATTGTGGAATGGAGTAGGGAGGAAGATGAGATGATGGGTGGACCAAAAGAAATTTTCTTTGGCTGATCGTGTATACATATATGAGATATTGTATACACAAAAGTATTATACAATGTCCAGCACAATTTCACTATCAACTTTCCCCTTCTTCTTTCTTGCCCCTTTCTCTCTCTCTCTCTCTCTCTCTCTCTCTCTACAGACCGATTTGTAGTTGATACTGATTCTTGGGTTACTTGCCTCTTTCTGCCTCCTCAGTTTGGACTCAAATCTTTTTTTTTAAACTTTTTTTTCCTCTCTCTTTCTCTCTTGCTTTCTTTTCCCATATCTTTTTTTGCTTTAAAAACTAGTAAAAAGAGACCAATTTTTTTGAGCGTCTCCGTCCCCGTCCTCCTCATCTTGTTTTTCTTGGGTCCTTTTTTCGTTTTCTTGTTCAATTTCTTATCCAATCCCATAGTAGAGTTTTTTTTGTGTGTAATGTAGAGAGAGTATCATGTTTGTCCCTTTCATGGAGACGGACGAGAGGAGAGTAAAAAAAAGAGAAAGCAACATCGTTTTGTGCAAAAACGGACATGAGGAAAAACTCATAAATTCGCAGATTGCAGCCTGTCTCAAGGAAAATCCAATAGAGAGTAGAAAAAGAGAAGAGTAGGACGGGAGCACATGTCACCGCCATATGTAAGAGAGAGCGTGTAGTGTGTTGAGACTACTTGAGATACGAGGAGGGTTGTCAGTCTCTGTTTCACACACAAGTAAAGGTTGAACTTTAGAGGCCATTCTCTCCCCCTCTTTTCACTCTGAGAGAAAGTAAAGCGAGAGTTTTACTCTTCAATGAGATTGATATTCTATTGTTACGTCCATTTTTATCGGCCACCACTAAAATTCATCCTATTATTCTCTTTCTCTTTCCCCTCCCTATTTCTTCTCCTACTTGACAAGTCCATCATTACAACCAGCTGGTTTTCTCTTACTTTCTCCATTTATTATAAAAAGTTTGCATATAAAACAATTTTTAAATTTTTTGGTGCAATGTTTTGACAAAAACATTAAAGAAAGTTGCAATGTATTTTTGTATGAGTTAAAATGTTGAATATTAATGTAAAAAAATTGTTTAATTATTGTTTCAGGTATCGTGGATTCGACGGAAGGACTATCATTTGCTCACCGTCGGCTTACAAGCTTATACTAATGATGAACGTTTTTCCGCAATTCATGCCCAAAGTCCTGAGGTAAATGTTTTTTACAATTTAAAAAGAGAAAACTAATTAGTTAATGATTCTAGTGTTAAATATAATGAAATGGAATGAATTTCAAAGAGTTGAGAAAAGTCTATAATTTGTTTATAATACGAAAGAGAAAGCGAGAGGGGAGGGCGTATGATTTTCCATGTCATGGGGAAAGAAAGGAGAAAATTAATGGAAGAAATTTTGAGGACACTTTGAAATGAAAAGGATTTAAAGCTTATGAATCACATGTTCAATGTCAAGCCATGATTTGAGGTTAATTTGGAATTAGTTTGGAGGAGGAGAAAGAAAGGAAGGAGAAACATATTGAGGAGAGTATTTATACTAGAGGGCGATTGGGAATTGTAAATTTTACTCAGGGTTTTAGCCTGTCTCTTCCTGTAATTGGCAACGAGTGTGTACGGCTATGAGAGTCAGTGAGTGTGTGTGTGTGGCTGTGGGTGGAGGGCCAAGGGAAAGTCTTGTTAAAGTTTAGAAAGAGAAAGATAGGAGTAGAAGATTGTGACTTGCGGGGGTTACACTTTCACTCTCTCTCTATCTAGAAAGAAGTTGAAGGTATAGAGAATGGTGGAGATTGCAAGTTCACAGAGTTGTTAGTTTGCTCTTTTGACTTGGGGGGGGGGGAGAGAGAGAGAGAAAGAAGTTATGTACATTATTAAGTGTGACAGATGGGAGAATTAACATAGACATCTTTTCTCTTCCCCTTCTTTCTCTCTCCCCCTTCACAGTGAATTTTACCCAGTGCAGGAGGGCTCGAGTCAAATCAACAGGACAAAAAGTTAACTCGTTTGTAGGCAAGTGAGAGTCAAAGACTTAGTTCCAACCCCAGCCTCAGCCCATTTCCCCCAATTCCTAGTTAATTAGAGTTTACAGTACATAACATAATTTTTATTTCATGAAATATTAACTTGAGTGTACAACTAGAGTGAATAAATTTTTGTTTCATTTTATTCAAATTATTTTATCCATTCCTTGCAACCGCAATGGTTGAACATGATGGGGGGAATAAAAAAAATATTGTCAAAGAAAAATATGGAAACGAATTTTTTTTTAAAAAACAAAAAAAAATTCTTTCCCCGCTCTTCAAATAAAAATAAACTCTTCACCATTCATGTTCATGACGCAATGAAATTTCAAGCAATGGCACACCATAGACTTTCTCTTTCTGATGTGAGAGAAAAAGAAGAAAAAGTATAAAATGATGTGGCAAAACTTTTACACGTTTATAAGAAGCAATGCTCAAAATGTGAGCAAGCGAGAGAGAGAGAGAGAAAGAAAAAGACTAGACGAAGAAAGTAAAAACTTTTTTTGTGGGCTAAAGTAAGAGTTGAATGTACGACAAGTTTCTTTTGTTTTGTCAGTGTCAGTAGTACAGGGACTCTGGTCTTGGGCTGTATAAAAATGGATGAAAAGTCTCTACACCAAAAAAAAAAGATTTTGTGTGTGTTTTCTTCTTCTTTTTGCTCCAAAACCTGCCGATGAGCTTTGGCTTCTGTTCTTGGCTCAAACATTATGAATTTTTAACCTCCTTTCACCACACCAAGGGGAAAAAAAGAGATTTTCCTCCTCGCTTTGTTCAACTTGGACTGAGAGAAAGTTGTATAAAAATTGAGAGATAAAAATGTGTTAGAATGTTGGTGCGTGTGGGAAGGAAAAATAGAGTCATGATTGTATTGTATTGTATTTTGTAAGAAAGAAAAGGAGAAAGTAGAGAAAAAAACTATTCTCGACTTTGTCTTTCTCTCTCTAGGGTCAATAACATTAGCATGAAATGATCATCCGAGAGCCTGGTCAAGATCAAAAAATAGATAAAAATATGCTCCTTTCTCTTTTCATCTTTGCTCCATGTCGAGTCTTGGAGAGAGAAAGGGATGGAGGGAAAGTGTGGAATCGGCACGAAGGGGGCGGGGTAAAAAAGGCTTGCTCTCATTATACAACACAAGGTTATCTCTAAGCTACTCTCTTTCTCTCTGTAGGAAATCTTCCGTATAAATGCTCACTGAAGTGACAATGACTAGAGCTTTTCTTCTACACTTTGGAATACAAGGCAAGGGATAGAAAGGGCGTGAGAGAGAAAGAGAGAGAGAGTACAAAAGCGTGTGTGTGTGTTCATCTTGCTTTTCTTGTGCTTTCATTTCATGTTTTCACACGAGATTTTATCACACAAAGATTTTCACCAAAACCTCCCAGTCCCCTCAAGCTTTTGCTCTCAGCTCTCATTACTCCCAATCTTTTTTTCTTTTGGGGAAACAGAAACTGACTTTTTCTCTTCTTTCTCCTTCTTGGAATCAAGAGGAGGCATAGGGCCTAGAGGAAAAAAAATTCTTCTCATAAAATGTATTTTATACAGGGTTGGCTACAATCAACTTTAATAAAATTCCGTACCTCCATTATTATTATTTTCAAAATATTAAACCACGTGGCTACATCAGAGGTCATTTTTATGAATTCGAGTCTGGTATTAACAATGTGAATTTTATGTCCATGAAATTTTTTTCAAAATTTGACATGGAGTACAACCCATTTTTTAAAATTGTTAAGTTAACTTGACACCCATTTTATTCTACCCTGTACAAAAACAGCCAAGACTTTTGTAGAAAAAAGAGAGAGAAATTGTGATGATTTTTTAATCCCTTGAAATTTTCAAAGTAGTCACTTTCATGTTCTCCACCAGTCCTTCGAAATTGTGTATAGAATAACAAGAAAATTTTTTTTTTTGGTTTTTACTAGAACAAATTTCCATTAAAATGGGGAGGCCTTCTCGGTTCCTCTCATTTATTTTTTTTCTTGTAAAAAGAAAATGAGGGAGGAGAGTACAAGTAAATCAAAAAAGGAGAGAAAGTATATAAAATACACAAAGACACAGAGAGAGAGAAAGTGAGGGGTTATATACATAAAGAAAGAAAGAGAGAGGGGGGGAGTATGTGATGAGCGTATTATAAAACATAGATTACTTATTGCTTATTGCCCGTGATTAGAGTAAAGGAAATAGGATCCTGCTCATCCATCATTGGGCTTTAAGGCTGTAGCTTTGCCAGTGGCAGTGCCATAGTCATTTTGGCTGTGAGAGAGAGAGAGTCTTCATTTTTCCTCATGATGAAGATATGTGGTGTCTCGTTTTGAGCTTGTCTCCCCTTTCACGCCTTTACAACTCTTATGGTCTGAGGAAGAGTGTCTTTTTATATATAGTCAACTATTAAGCATAGGCTATGAGCTATAATGCTAAGGATTCATGACGTTATTCTCTTTTCTTCTTCTTACAGTGAAAAGGAGATACTTTCACTTTTTTCCCTCCCCTCATCTCTTTCTGTCTCTCCCCATCTTGGCTCTGAATTATATGTTGTCATTGCATTACATCCCAAGCCCCCCTCCCCCTTCTTTCTCTTGCCCATTTTTTTCCTCTCATGTATAGTTGAGAGTCTGAATTGGAAAGGAATGGCTGTGAAGAAGATCGTAACCAGATCTGAGATTTATTCCACTGTCTCTCCATTCCCCCCCTGCCACACACCACAGCACTAGCACCAACGGCAAAAAAAGAGAGCCAAAGTCTTCCACCACCAATCCCCCCATGGAACCAATAAGGGTTCTTCCCCAAAAAAATGAGAGTGTTCAGTGTGGGCTTGAAGCGGCAATATATTTGCATGTGAAGAACTAGATTTTTGAGCCTATGGGATGTGGAGAAAGGAGAGAGAGAGAGGGGTATTAAGGACGGATATGGATTTATTGATAAAGTTATTATAAAGTTGATAGGCAGTTTCTCTCTCTCTCCTTTATTCAACATACTCTTCAACAAAATTATTTTTATATGTAGTCAAGTATACGTTACTTCTCAAGTACAATTTTTGAGAGGGGGAGAAAGCGGGAGGAGTGGAAGGGGACTACAAATTCCTCAAGACTCGTTATCATGATTCATTTTCTCCCAGAAAAAAATTTAGTCTTTTTTTGTAGAAAAAAAACTCTTTTTTTGAAGGTAGATGTGAATATATGACACAACGGTGGAGAGGAAAGGGACTTGTGTGTATATTTTGATAGAGAAAATTGGTAAAAGATGTTTCACTCGACTAACTCAAACGTGGCTACATTTTGAGAGGAGGGGAGAGAAGAAGAGGGCTTTCACTTTAACCTAGTCCTCGTCAACATATAATTAGATATTCGAGTAGATTAGTCAAGCGGAGAGCTACTCACTCAACCCCTGGCCCTGAATAGAGTCAACCCATAAGCTTATTGCTTTATGACAACATTATATAATTTATAATTGGACTTTTTTTAAACCATTCCACACCGAATATCAGGGTAACATGGGGACATGGGAGAGGCCCTCAATTTTCTTTACCTCTTACCTCATCTTGTCACAATATTATATTTTTTATCTTACTCCCCTCACATTTGTCAACGTAGAGAGAGAGAGAGAGAAAGTTGGAGAAAAAAATATACATTTTTAATGGCCACTCTTCTCATATTCTAATTCTCAAAATTGAAACTGACACTGACTCTTTTTTTTATTCGAGTCCTTGACTTGAACAAGATTGACAAATTTTTTTTTCTTCATGATTATTCCCTTACTAAATGTTTGTCAGAGTAAAATTTAAATTCAAAATGAGATTAGATTAACAAGCTTGTAAAGCATGAGGGAGTTGAAATTTAATGGGATATGGAGAATTGTAGTGTTCAAGAAGACTAAAAATAAAATATTTGAAACTTGTGAGAAAAAAAAACTTTATAATTTACATATAAACTTTCACCTTATTTTCAATAGACTCCCCACAGTCATAGACACTATCAAAAAAAAGAGAAAGGTAGACTTTCATCCTCTCTCATTTCCTCTCCTGCAAAAAGTGAAAAGACTTTTTCAACGTGATTAGCATTGAATTTTGTGTACACATGAAGGGAGAAAGGAGCACAAGAATGAAAGCTTGGGTGGCCCTTGTATAGCAATGAGGAGAGAGAGAGAGAGAGCGGAAGGGCAAGTAAAACGGATTTTGTATTTTACATTATTTTTCCTCTCTAGAAGAGGAGGAGACAAGGAAGGGAAAGGAGGAGGGAGAGAGAGAGATTGTGTAAAAACCAATCTATATTGAATTTATCTTAGAGAATCCATTATAAAATGGAGAGAGGGAGGGAGGCGGTCATGTCATAGAGATGAAGAATAAATTCAAAAGCGTTCATGTACACGTCTCTATTTCCTCTCTCTCTAAAGTCCTCCCCCTAAAAAACTGGAGCCTGGAATTGTGGTAAAGGGTTTGTGGGCTTCACTTTCAAGTCATTATGTAGATGCAGGATTGGACTAGCTGACTTTCTTTCTTGTTCTTTTTTTTCTCCTCTTTAAAAAAGAAGAAGAAAAGTTGGGGAAAGTGAGTGTGGAGGGGTGCTGTGCTTTCAACTTGTTTTTTTTCTTCTTCAGCTGACGATGAGATGGAAACAAGAGAATAAACACGTAGGAGCTTTCTGTCTCTCTCTCTTGGTACAAGATACAAGAATCTACATGGAGGAAATTTAATAAGGAAACCGGATAAAGCCTTCTAAGTATCTTTATAAAAAGAATAGCGTGGAAGAGAGACAGAGAGAATCTAGGGAGACCATTGTTGTAGAGTTGAGCCCTCCCCTATATTCTGTGTGCACTTAAAAACCAATCAAAAGAGGAAGGAAAATGTTGAATGTTGTACACAAAAGCATGTATTGAACAGATAACGCTTCTAATATTCTCAACTTTTCTCTCTCTCTCTCTCTCTCTCTCTCTCTCTCTTCCCTCTTGAATCCTATCAAGTTACAACAATAAACCACAACAACAACAAGAAAAAAAGGGAAAGCATATACAGCCACTCTTATATAATACACTTTTTTGAATATTCTTTCACTCACTCTCTCTCTATAGCTTATAAAGTGAAATGTAAAGAGAAGAGGGGGGAAAAGTTTCAACCATTTTTTCTTCTTCTTGACTTGAACATGACTAGCTTCAGAGAGAATAAATTCGTCCCTTTTTTCCTGAGGTATAGAGAGAGAAAGTAGTGAGGGTTGAGTGGAGATATAGAGGAAGAGAAAGAGAGAGAAAGTGTCGTTTGGAAATGAATAGTAGAGAGAAAGGAAAAGAGAAAGAGAGAGAGAGAGATAGAAAAAAATGGAATTCATAGGAGCAAGTGATGAGAATCATTAATCTTGTGTGTGTGTGTGTCTCTGTGTGGAGGATGTGGGGAAGAGTAAAAAAAGGAGCAATCGTTCATTGTCTATATCTATGTGTCTCTTCTATATTTTTTTTCTTTTCTTAAAAAAAATCCCTGTAGGATTGGACTTTGAAAATCAAATACGTCCAAGAACGCGATGCCGGCTGGTATCAATGTCAAGTCGCCACTCATCCTCCCACGTCCATTTTTCTGCTGTTGCAAGTTGTGGGTAAGTCCTTTTGTGTTTTCTCTAAAAAAAGTAAAGGAGGGGGATTATATATGTAGATGGCATCATGTCCTTCTCTAAAATCTATTGTTTATTTTTATTTACAAAAAAAGAGAAAGTTTTTTTTCTCTATCCACCTACACAATGTCAATTCTCTATTTATAGCCTTTGCCCAGAATTTTTTTTTGGAGTTGAATTTCAAAAATTATTGTGTGACTGGACTGGGTGGACATGGAGAAAGTAGAATTGTGAAAGGATAAAGAAAAGGGATAAAATGGTTATTTATTTGACAGAGGCCAGAGCTGAGATTGCCGGTGGACCTGACAAATATATCAAAAGTGGTTCAAGCCTTCGGCTTGTCTGTGAGCTCAAACAAAGTACTGAAGAACCGGACTATGTCTTTTGGTATCAGGTAACCATTTTTTTATTTACTATTTTTATTCAAAATAAATATATATTCAATTTTTTTTAAATAATCCAAACCATACTGATAAAAATATGGAAATAGTTTTTTCTGGAGAAAGTTGTAAATAGTGTGAGTCACCCTGTAAAAAAATGAATAATTAATTGAAAGGTTTGTGTTGAAATGTGTGTTGAAATGTTGAAATATAGGAGAGAGATGTATATTAATATAAAATGGTTTATTTTTGTTTCATTTTAGGGTTTGCGAATGATAAACTACGATCCAGTACGTCGGGTGGAAGTAACCCATGACAAATACTCGAGTACCCTAGTGCTTCACAATGCTAAGCCCAGCGATAGTGGGAATTATACGTAAATATTTTATATTGTTTCAATTCCCAATTATTAATCCTTTCCTCTTCCACTCTTCCTCTCTCTTTACTTCCCTTCATTATTATTTTAATTGCCAGTCTATTCATTTATTCATACCTCCCTTCTTTTTTTCCAGATGTGTTCCTTCAAACTCCATTCCAGGTAGTATCACCGTACACATTTTAAATGGTAAGAAATTTTTTTTAAGTTTTTTTTTCCTCCTCTTTTCATTAAATAAATTACAGGGTCAATAACCTTTTCATTTAAAAATCTCTCTCTTCATATTTTTTTGTGATAATACTACGTAGTAGTTCACGTGCTCTCTCTCGTAAATTATAAAATGAAGACAAGTCCCCACTAAATTATTTTACAATTCTCGAGATATTTTACGGCTGTTAATTGTACCAGAGTGTGTGGTAGATTAAAAAATAATATTTTTTTAAATGGCAAGGATAATGTGGTTTAATAAATAATGAGAGAGAGAGAGATTATTACAATGGGGGGACTATAACTCTGTAGTTGAGGTTATAATGGCTTAATTTAAAGAATAATCTATAATCTGTGTATAAACTAAAAGATATATAATGGAGTTATGATTACGGTAGCATCTGTGTGGGTGGCTGGATATCCATGAATGATATGGAAGAGCTTAAAATTAATCGGAAAGAGTCAAGACATTTTGTACCCCTTTTTTTCTCCTTCCATGCATCCCTTGTACATGTATATCCTCTTATGCTACATTTAATGGGAATGTCTTTGTAAAAAAGAATTTTTTTTTTGTGAAAGTGAAAAGCCTGCACTTTGGCCAAAAGGAAAAGACTTATTATTGTAAGCACGAATGAGAAGAGTTTGGTGAAGAACAAGTTTTCTCCTTGTTTTGTGCATCCTATTTTATTCATAAATTGCGGCTTATGTCTCGCTTTTGTGTGTGTGTGTGTGTAGAGTCTACAGAGTCTCCAGTTTTTGTTTCTTTTCCTTTCTCTCTTTTGCCTATTGTTTAAACTGTATAGAGGGTTATATAATATTATCTTTAGTAGATGTGTAAGAGGGTATTGTGGGGAGAGTAGAACTCAAGGAGATTCCAACTCAAGGCAAACAAACTACTCTCTGGTCTTATCCACAACTACATCATATCCACATTCCCCATCCTCCTCCTTTCTCTTCCTCTCCCTCCCAATCTCTCACTTGGTTCAGTGTGTGAAAGCATCATAGCATTTTTTTTCTCTAACCATTATTCCAGCCCTGAGCAGCTATGTACACTGTGGGACTAATCGTAAGAAATAAGGGAATATGTGGTGGATGATGGTGAAAGAGGCGGTGTAAGCGGTTAGTTCATCCCGCAGAGAAAAGCTCCTTTCTCTACTCTCTTAAAATTCAAAGGGAGGAAAGGGAGACGGAGAAAGCAGACTTTTTGCACATTACAATAATAGCATATTGAGGGCAAGGAGATGGCTGTACGAATTGCATTGCGAAAAAAAAGCTTTTGTGACTTCCCACCCAGAAACCCATTATCCCTTTTTCTCTCTCTTTCTCCATTTCCCTCTTTCTTTAGTCTTCCCCCATCTCTCTTACTTTCTCTCTGTACTCTTTTGTAAAAATAAAATTTACGGAAACGTCGAATAAAGAGAAAAAAAGTTCTCTTGACTCTTAACTTTCTCTCTCTCTCTCTCTCTCTCTCTCTCTCTCTCTTGTGTACAATTTTTTTTTAAATTTGATTTTCTTCTTTTTTAATTTTCGACCAATGCCTTTGTTAAATGATCTGATGATATTTTACATAATTTTCTTTTTTTCTATATAAATAAATTAGAGTCTCTCTTACTTCTATTTTGTAGGTCATTTATATGTAAAAAAATTAATTCTTGAAGAAGAAAAACGTTCTAAAACCAAAATTTGATTGGAAAATGAGAGGGAATTCATCTTTGAATGGAGGTTGACTTTCATGAATGCATGCAAAGTCAAGAATGATTTAGAATCGAGGCTACTTCTTTTTTTTGTAAAAATGACTCTTCTTTTTTTCTCAATCTTTAAAAAAGGGGGAGACTCCATTGATTGTAAGAGTAGAAAAGAAGGTGACGGAGATTTAAAGTCATTCGTCTCCGTCTGTGAAGTCTTCGTCATTTTACTCTTTTTGTTGGAATAATGCATGGAGAAAGAGAAAGAAAAAAGGGGGGGAGGGATCAAGTGGTAATTAAGATGTGTTGGGAAATGTTCTATAACGAGAGAAAGTGAAGAGTCTAAGTATAGTCTTATAAAAGCGAGACTTTAGTTGACTTTAGATTTTTTTCTTAAAAGCCTCAACTTGCTTGTCCTTTCCCCCCTCGTTTTCTCTAGAGAAAGTTGACTTAGCATCCTGATTTCTTGATGATAATTATGGGCTTGGTATGATGATGACTGGTGATGCTCTGCATTGAAAAAGGGCTACGCTCCTTGAGTTGATAAAACAGCTCAGACTTTGAGTGCTTGGAATTAATTTTGTTCATTAGTTAGCCATAAGCTGAGTAAAGTATGAACACTCCTCACCCCCCCCCCCCACACTCCCCCTCCTTCCTTTCTCCTCTTCCCCTCCATCACCCTCGATTTTCCAACGAATAACCTCTTCATTATTTCTTTGCATGACCTCAATCCAACTTAACAAAAAAAATAGAAGAGTACGTCAATCCCCACTTTGTCTTGATTTTTTTCAGTCTCAATCTGACCTCACCTATTACGACTTTTTTCATGGGAGAGAGAGAGAGAGAAAAGTATTTTAGTGGGCATTCAATGAATGTGTCACAATTTCCTTTGTGATTCATTCATTGGTTTTTTTTGAAATAAGAAAATTTTCTTTTCTTTTCACTTTCTCTCTCTTTACTAATCTTTGGTTGGGAACTATGTATTTTTGGTTGAGACATTAATAATAATTTTAAAGAGAGTCGAGACTTTCTCTCTCTCAAGAACCATCACTTTGATGATGACGATCATGACCAAAAGACTTTCTCCCTTTTTCAAAAAAACCACGGCCATGGCAATTGCGACCAAATCATGAGATCTTAAAAGAGAGAGAGAGAGGGAGGGAGAGGAAGGAGAAGGGAAATTTTTGAGAAGATGGGGAAGTGCCTATGAATTCTAAACTGGTTTAGTTTCTCAACGTCAGCCATTAATCTTGGCAGCTCTCTCACTCTCTTATACCTATCTCTACATACAAGAAGCATTAGGATTCATGGTGGTACAAGTGAAAGAGAGAGAGGAGAGGAAGAGAGAGAGAGAGAGGTGGAAGGTTGGTTTGGGTTGGTGGTGGCGACTCTCAAATAAATCATGATAATGGATTACTATTAAACGCTTTTGAGGACAGTACAGACACACACAAATACAAATCATTTTCCTTGCCATGCCACTACTATTCTTAGTACATATATGACAGGATATTTTAAATGTTTGAACCTTTGCCGAGGCAAGAAGGAGTGAGATTAAAAACACGGCACATTCATAAATTAGCCCCATTTTCATGAGTCTTGTACTTTGCTCAAAGAGTGGGGAAGAGAGAAAGTTCACAAAATATGGATACCCATGGATCAAAGGTCAGTAAAGTGCGGAATCAGTTTTCTCAAAAATTTTCATCCCAAGAGCTTCAAGGCTTAAGAAAAGAGAAGGAGGAAGGAGAAAGTAGGCTAAAGACTATAGAAAAATGACAAGGAAGAGGAAGGGATGCTATTAGGAGACAAGATGCATGAAATGAATGAATATAAATCTGTAAAGGGGAAAAAAGGGAAGAAAGTGTGTCCCCAGATTCACAGAGGTGCTTGAAGCTTTTATCAACAGCCAACAGAATTTCGGCCTGGGACCTTGTGCTCGTGGATTTGTGTCCCATTCATTACATGGCGGAGTATAACATGACCATGT
The DNA here is from genome assembly GCA_034700945.1 of Arrhopalites spinosus. Classification (NCBI taxonomy): domain Eukaryota; kingdom Metazoa; phylum Arthropoda; class Collembola; order Symphypleona; family Arrhopalitidae; genus Arrhopalites; species Arrhopalites spinosus. The sequence continues at coordinate 20,430 of JAQIVZ010000185.1, read as the reverse complement.
ATGTCATCCATAGTGTATGACATGTACATATATTGTTGGAGAGTTTTGTTCACAGAGTCTCTTCCAAGTGCCTTGGTGGCTAGGCTGTGAAGGTTGTTTGAAGAGGATAGATTTCCTTTGAAGATACAGAGAGCCACCCAGAAAAAATCATACATCAACGTAGAATATCATGAAGATAGTGCATGATTATGATGATACTTGAGAAGAGAGAGAGAGAAAAAGAGGGAATGGATACTGCAAGGATTTGTCGACGTTCTATAGACTAGAGTGGGTGAAAGGTAGGAGAAAGTTGAGTATAGTTTGTCATCAGAGAAAGAGACAAGGTTAGTGGCTGGATGGTGGTGGTGATGGGAGATGAGCAAAGAAGGAGGAATGATATTCTACATGCTCTCTCTCTCTCTCTACTATTTGACACAAGGAAAGATGATGGAATTTTGGCGGCGGTGAAAAATTTTCTCTCTCGCCTTGGCTCACTTCCGTTCAACATTTCTGCTTCATTTGATTCCCTACTTGGTTTACTCATATCATGCCATATTGGTTGCTCTCTCTCTCTCTATGTATACACATAGAAACCCCTGTAACCTACCATTATTATTCTTCTTCCGTTTTCTATCCCCTCTAGCATTACACACGCACACAACGTGCTTCACTTTCCTTTCTTCAATCAACTCGAAGCCAGAATTTCTTCACAGAGAAAAAAATAACCCCCCAACCACCATCTCCCTTTGCAAATCACCTACACATACACACATCCACCTCTCCAATGCCAATGGCCATGACGATGATGATGATGAGGATGAGGAGCCTATGACATACGCTTTTTACATGGATTTTTTTTTCTCTTCTTTTTTTGAAACATTCTTGCACTTGATCTTTTCTAAACTCTAGGCCATTTCAATGGTATACAATTTTTATATGTAGAAAATGTCAACTCTCTCATATAGTCATTGGGGTTGCATATAAAATGGAACATTTGATTCCCTCAAAATTCAAATTTATTTTTTAATATGGCTTTCTCTCCCCACTTTCACATTCTTGTGAAAGTAGGGAATTTGTAGGGAAATATGAAAAAATAATATATTTTACATGTATGGAAGTGATGAATGTGAAATGTTAATTATAAAAAAAATATTTTTTTGTATGATTTGCAGGAGAAAATCCAGCAGCAATGCAACACGGAAGTCATACAACATCGTGTGTACCATGTCCGCCACTGTGGTTGCTGTCCGTCCTCTTGTCAATCATTTTACAGACGCTGTACTTTCAATGCCTCACCCATGCCCAAGCTCACTCCCCACCCCAGTTGTGGGGAGAGGAGGGAGATGATGGAAGAGAAGGGAGAAGAGAAAGTTCAAGAGGAAAGTGCAGTCGGATGGAGATTGGGTGTTCCAAGTGGTCAATGTCAACCTCCACTCATTCAATCAGTTGTTGTTTATTGAAGAGGTGAAAGTGTTTCTCTAGTAGAATAGAAGAGACTTCAACTCCATGGTCCAATGGGAGCTGAGAAACAGTGACACACAAAAGTGGACATTGAGCTCTATACTCCATTATGCATATATATGTATACATAACGTCTTCTACTCCCCCCCCAACCCAAAAAAAGAGAAAGCAACAAAGTCACTCTCACCATTTTTTTTTTGCTTCTTCTTATTGTCAACTCTCTTATTGTATCCCTTTCTCTCTCATCCATAAAAAAAGGTCGCTTACAAGTACAGAGTCATATGTGTGTATAGTGTACGTACACAAGAGGAGAAACAGTGGAAAGGGGAGAAGAAGGGGAGGGGGATATATGTCCTCCAACGTTTGAGTGAGTACCGTTGACGAGAAGGAAAGAGAGAGAGAGAGAGAGAAAAAAAAGAAGGAGAATGGATTGTATGGGGAAAGTGATAGAATGTCATGTACAGAAGAAAGAAATGGAGAATGTAGAGAAAAGAGATTCTAAACATTTGTTGGGATTCGTAGATTCAAGAAGAAGAAAAGAAACCCAGGTTTTTTTTAACTCTCCTCCCCCTCCTCTTGTGAAATTTCTCCATCACCGTCTTCCTCCTTCAAGTTGTACGATACGGTGAAGTGGACTTGAGATTATTATATTGAATGAGTGTAACGGAACTTGAGCTTTTTTTTCTCGTCTCTGTCTCTGTCTCTCTCACTTTCACTCCTTGCCTCCCCTCTTTGATTTTCACTGTGGAGAGAAAAGACCGACTTGAAAACTTGTATCATCGAAATCGAGTCAAAGAGTCGATCGTGAGACTTGAGTTGAGACTCACGTAATAAATCAAATAAAAAGAGATTCACCAAGAGTCAATTCATATATGAACAAGTACAAGTGTACTTTCTCTTTTTTTTCTTCTTCTTCACTATATATCATATACACACACCGAAGTTTTCCATATGGATTGTTTCTTGGCAATTGTACACTAGTCGAGTTTTTTTGCATTTCGAGTATTATGCATCAAAATAACGCAAATTACACCAGCTACAAACTGAACTGAATTACAAGTTATAAAAAAATCGAGCATTTATTAATTAAATATAATTAAATAGTGAGAATACGGCTATAGCTAAATCGTCATTTGCGGGCAGTGTTTAGTCTTACAAAACAAAAAAAGATTTTTCTCCAATATTTTATCAAAACGGAAAAAATTTATAATAATCATAACCACTGTAGTACAGTAGTTTTTATTATTATTACTAAGTCAGTGGGGGATAAAATTATAAAAATATTACGAATTCCGAGAGGGACAGGTAAACAAACCATCGGACTTGACTCTGTTGACATGTCCACTCTTGTTGCAAAATCCGCACTTTCTTGGGGACTTAGTGTCAGTAGTAACATTAGTAATATTTTGAAGTGGCGTTTTCTTGTGATTGACAATAGCAATATTTTTAACATTATTTTTCTCTGTTGTGGGTAAAGGACACAAAATATCTTTACCATATCCTTCTTTAAAAGGACGAATTTTATTGTACAGATACATTTTTCTTTTATAACTTAGACCATCAGGTTTAATTATAGTAGGTAATGTTTTATCAAATTTACAATTTACTGAAAAAACTTTAAACTCTGAAAAAAGGTCAGTTGTACAAGATTCTGAAACACGAATTTTACCATACAGTGTGTCTGAACAAAAAAAATTATATCCACTCCTAATGTTGGGGATTGTCAAAGGTTTGTATTGTGCAAAATATGACTGCCAGTCAAAAGTCTCAACAAATGTATCACCAACTTCATTACTCACAAGACATGGTACAATACAATTTGTACTTTTCACAACATTTTCTAAATCTTCAAGTGTATTAATATTAGATCGTCGAAATATTTTCTTAAAAATTCCAAAATAAGTATGAGGAGCAAATTTAGTGTGCCCGACTGGTAAAAAACAAAGTCTTATTGACTTATGAAAATCACTCATAACTCTATACAATAAATATTGCATTACATAATTATTCTTGTTTTGGCCGGAGCAATTATCTGCATGTAACACTAAATTTTCTTCTCCAGCACCATACATTTCAAAAAATGATGTAGCAATGAGATAATTAAATTTGAACCCTTGGAGGTACTACAAGACTCTGGTATCATATACAACACACATTTTCCTATTGGCTCAATAGCTACACCGAAAAAACCAACTTTATATCCACATAAAAGAGGTCCAGAGGGAGCTTGAGGAGGACAAGTTCTTCATCGAAAAGATTCTGGGAGAATGGATTGACAATACGGGGAAAGTATTTTACAAGGTCAGATGGTTGGGATATCCAAAGTAAGTTCCTTCATTCATAATTAGCTATTTAATCACAATCCTCAAAAATAATTTAGCATTAAATCTGGTCGTTTATGAAAATATTAAATATTTCAAATTTCACAGGTCTGATGACACTTGGGAACCCCCGTCATCCTTCGAGACCTGCATGGGACTCATCGACAAATTTGAAGAGGGACAACAAAAGAAGAGCAAGGGCAAAGGTCAAAAGCGAACTGGACCGAAAACAGTCAAAGAGCCTAACGAATCTTTTCCAGAATTAGAAAGTGAACCAAGTGCTCCATTGGAGTTGACCCAGTCAACTCCGGACAACGCTTCTTCGGATGTAGAGGTCACCGATTTACCATCTCTTTCAGTGACAGAATCTCCAGAAGTGAAGCCCCGTTTGAAAGTGGTAAGGAATTTATTAAAATAAAATATTCCAATGGGAAGTTAATTTTAATTGTGGACACTTTATTTGTATTTTAGAATTTCCGCACTGCTGATTTGTCTTTGATTGAAGGTCGTTTTGACCGCATTCCGGTCTTCCGTGGGGCAATCAAGGTCAATAATGTTCTCTATTATATTGCCAAATGGGGGTTTGACGAAGTCTTTTACCTGATGGAGAATACATGGCCTCGTATTTACTACAAGCAGACCTTCAAAAATTATTTAAAGCGAGACAAGGAACGACGGTCATCGGTCGAACTCGTTTATTCGAAAACTTTCGGTGAAAAACTCAAACAGGAAGTAGACGAGGCTTTATTTGATGAGAATAAAGTCTTCATTCTGGAACACAAAGGGTTCAGCCATAAAATTTCTCCAGAAAGACTCCAGGAATGTGGATTTGGATTTAGAGTCTGAAAAATCTTCACAGTTAATAATAATCAGACACCTTGTATAACATTACACGTACATTATATTCCTGTTTTGTGTCTCAAACATTGTATTTTTTATGAAAATGAATTTGTATTAATATTTGTCATAAATGTAAATTAAAGTAACTGCGCATGCTGCTCATTAAAAAGTCAAATTTAGTCAGATCTCAATTAGCTTTTTAATTTCTCATGTTGAAGTCATTTCATTATGACATTTTGCATACATGCAAACAGACGATTGAAAGAATATTTGACAATAGTTAATTCAATGGCAAATGGCTTTCAGTGAAAACCTTTCACATTCTTCGTTAATTTATTCGTTTAGTGAGAAGTTTTCCCCAATGGAAGAAAGCGAGAGACTTTAGAGAAATCCTTGAAGTGGGATCAATTTAGTCGTTTCAAATGGAGAAAAAAATAAAATAAAATTCCAAAAATAACGAAGTGACCTTTCTGCTCTACTCTCGGATTAAAAGTAAGTTTGTAGTTTAATTAATGTGCAATTACTGTATTTTTTTACTGGAATTAGTGTTGTACATAAAAGAAACTGTTATGTAAATCTTGCAAAATATTTAATTTTTACAGGATTACTTTTCATCCTTCTTTAAGACGACAATTGAATAGGATTTTCATTCTGTGACGATGCATCGATATTTCAATCTTCCACTCGGAGCGAATCGTTCTTCACGTAATACATTTTTATGTCTCATTAGTCTCATATCTGTTGTATGTGCTTCTGAAAAATAATTCATTATTATAAAAAGGACAAAATGTAATTATTCTTATTTTATGTGTAATGACAGAGTCAAAGGTAGACGAAAAATGTTTAGACCTGATGAAAAGGATTCGAAGTTGCAAGCCTTACCTGACCAGAAGATTGAAGGAAATAGAGGGGAAGTTTATGAATGATGATGTGGAAGATATTCAATACTGGCTGGATATCGCCGACGACGTACGTGCCGATTTGTAAGTCTGTAATTTCAATTTTGTACATGTAAATTAATGCACAATTAAATTAATTAATAAAAGCTGTTTGATAGAACTTTTGGACAGGAAACACTTGAGGTTGTGTTGCAAAACATTATGGAGATGAGGAGACTTCATCCGATAGAAAACGTACGATAAAAGTATTCAATTTACATATCATTTATTATATTCTTGCATTTATTAAGCCTGATTGTTTATTAGTTTTTTAAATCTCCTCTATTTCAGGAATTTTCCCCTGATCCAGTTCAAGGAACAGAAAAGGTTGAGAAGAATGACAAAAACGAATTGCCATTGGAAAATGTTGATGCTCCTCCAGAAAAGCAACGTAATAATTATATTTTGTTTTTACCTTTTCCATTTTTACAACCAAATTAATTTTAAATTGCACCCTTTAGAGTCATCGAATAATATTCAACTAAATGAAGATTGGACTGTCAATGATGGAGACAGCAACAATGTGCCGAGAGGAAATTTGAACACGGAAAATATCCCAAAGTCAATGGGAAGAGGTCGGGGTCAACCAAAAATATTTCCTCCAGCCAGTCCTGACCCAGTTGTAGGCAACTCGAATGGATTGAATTCCCATCCGCAACAACAACCATGGGGAGATGACATTAATTGGTTGAGAGCCTATGGAAATCAACAACAACATTCTCCTTCCACTTTTGTTACTCCTCGTGATCATCATTACATGCAGCCTTCAAATAATATCCAGCAACATCAATTTAATCCCACTCCCTCCTCTTTTCCACCACAAAGACCGATGACGCAACAATTTAATCAAATGAATCTAACCAACAACCAACACAATCCCCAGTTTGATGATAATTTTCCAACAATGGATGACAATCACTATCCTCATCAAGAAATGTTCAGACCGACCCCCAACGTCATTCGAAATCCTGTCCCAGATTTAAATCAATTTCCGCAAAGAGCACAACAATATTTTGCCCATAAAAGGGCTTTCTTTCGTCCTCGTGGTCATCCTTCCTCTCGGGCTCGTCCATTTCATCGACCTGCTCCCACCATTTCAAATTCTAACTTGGCAACAAATCAAATTCCTGCCCATGTTCCATCCTATCGACGAGGTCGTGGTGGCTTTTTTGGTCAAAGGAGAGTCCCTCCTCCCCAACAAGCGGAAGTTGACAATTCGTCAACTTGTAGTCAAACAACTGCACCGGAAGTGAATAACAGGAAACGAGAGGGACTACAAAAGAAAAGTTCTTTGACCTTGAAAAAGATTGCTGCCCGTGTCAAGGGAGCTCTGACTGGAAGAGAAAAGCCAAAGACGAGTAAATTGCAAGAGTTGAGGAAGAATATGCAAAAGAAAAGTTTCATTAAATTGGGGACAAGGGAAAAAAATGTAATAGAAGAGTCAGACAACGAAGAAGAGTCTCCCCCTCCCCCTTCGAGAAAGGATAAATTAGTTGCAGATCCAAAGAAGAAGAAGAAACAGCCAGCAACAAAGTTAACTCCATCATCAGCAAAGGGTCGTGGGTCAAAGGTTGTGAAAAGTTTCAGGGGAAAAACAAAAAAGAACACTCAACATTTAAAATCAAATGACTTGTCAGCGGAAGTGGACATTCTCCTTCGTATTTTCATTAGTCAAAATGTTGACGCTGATGAAGAGACGTTGGACGAGTTTTACAAAAATCCGGAAGCCATGAAAGACATGAAAGTGAAAATATTGAGCATGATGTCACCGGATGAATCTCCCTCTACAATCGAGAAAATTGTGACAGAAGGAGAAGAATTTCAAGAGAGGGGACAGAGAGCTGTCAGTCCAAATGGCGATGCTGCAGATTCTGATGATGATCCACTTTCGTCCAGGAGTCCTACCAAGTCCTCATTGGCACTTCAATTACGAGATGGTCTACTTAAACTTCTTCCTGCTGAAGCAATTGCTCAGGTACAGCAAACTTTTACTCAATACTACCACTATTTTTATCATGTTTAAATGGTCATAAATTAATAATGATAATCATTGTAGGCTACAGCTCAACTAAGAGAAGAAGGGAACAAGAAGAATCGAAAGAGGAAGGCATCTCCAACCAAGAATTCGGTGAAAAAGCGAATTAATGTCACCCCTGGACCAAGCAAGGGACGAAAAACTGGAGTGACACAAAGAATAATTTATTCATCGTCATCAGAAGAAGAAAATGAACAAGACAACGACAAGGATGAAGATTATCAAATTGATTACAATTACCAAGGGCAGAGGCGACGAGCCACAAGGTCAGCTACGGGAGGAGTTGTCGAGGAACCCGAAATTTCTCCAAGGTCAACATTTCCCCATCATTCTGCATTCCATGAGGGCATGCCCAATCAAATTCATCAGCCGGTTATCTACATCAACGCCCATTTGGGTAAGGTCAAGATTGAACAAGACTACAACCCACCGAGTGAGATCAAGACGGAGCCGGTGGAATCAGAAGAAAATGCGAGTGGAATTGACAACATTGACAACGTCTTGGACTTTTTAGAACTTCAAATGGACATCTCGTGATTGTCTTCATTATTTGTTATTTTTATTTACGACTTTTTTTGTATGTACCGCGATTATTTTGTTATAGGAAGGAAGATTTATTTTTCATCCACATTTATTGTATAATTAATCGTCCTTTTTTGTACATAATGAATATTTGTTGAGAATACTCTTGACACAAATTAAATGCACTTGTAAATTTATGTAATGACTACCAATAATTGTCCTTTGATTCTAAACTTCTTCAGTGTTAGTTTGGTAGTTAATTTAATAAGGGAAATTATGAAAAATGATTAATGTCGAATACATTAACGGTTAATGTTAAAGTAATCATGAATTTATTTCATCGTAAATAAAAAATATTTACATTTGTGAGTACGTATTTAATTGTAGAATTCACCCTTCTATCATAATTAATTCATAGTAACATTTGACACTAGAAAATGAAAATGGTAATCCTCTTTTGGAGTGTCAAAATTGATTAAATTTAATTAAACTCGATAGACTTTCCTCCAAACATTCAATGGACTAAACTTGATTTAATTTGGGACAACTGACGAAGGGAGTTCAGCCGATTGTTTTTTCAGTTGTCTCAAGTTTTCATCCAACTTCCTGTAAAATAAATAAAACAGCAATTAAGTTTACATCATGAATGCAGATGAGATGAAGATGTGAAATATAATTAAAAGTTTTACTTTAATTTGTCTTCATTGGCCTTCTGGATTCCTTGCAGTGTCTCGTATTCTGCTCGTCTTTGAAGGGCCGCTCTCTCGTCCTTCGATGAAAAGTAGACTTGAAATACAAGGGGCCGTCGATTGACATGAGGACACTGTCGACAACCAAACCCAATCTCTGGAGACCTTCTACAAAATTTTCAATAAACAAATATTTAAATTCATTTTCAGGACATGATTTGAATAAATTACATATAATTAAAATGGAAATAAATGAGACTTACTCAGGATTCTGTGACTTCCACCATTGATTGATACAGAAATGATGATAAATATGACCACACCGAATCGTCACGACCTTTTCGGATGACCCTGGAGGAGGTTGGTCCAAGGGACCCTCGCAAATTCCACAAATGATAAACATGTCAATGACCTTTTCACAGAATTAGAAATATTCCCCTTCACAATCTTCTCAAGACTGAGATTTATTACAAAGACTTTGGTAATAATTGTAATCTTTGATTGTACTTGCATTCAATGAAATCGTTTTACTAGGCACCCCAATACATTTTGTTAGCTCAATCTTTAACTATTGAGAATTTGTGTGAATTTAATTAATCAAAGAGGAGACAAGTCTAAAATTTGTTGCTCTTTTGTCGTGAACTTGAGAAAAGCAGGTACAATAATATATTAATAATATTTCATATTGTTTATTGCGAAATAAAATAAGAGAGACAAACAATTAAACGATAGTTGGATAATAAACTGGATAAAAATATTCATTTTTACAGTTTTGTAAAAGTTTATTCCTTACAAATTTAAATCCCCCAAATATTATTTTCATGTTACTAAAAACTAAAACCTCCAAAATTAACAAAGTTAATTCTCATGACCCAGAGGAACTCTTTCTAGGTCAAAGTTCATTTCTAGTTGTTTCTCATCCGAGAAACTTGAATTTTCACTCTCTTTGGAAGACTCGGTACTCTCATCACTACTCCACATTTCTAAAAGGGCAAATTCAATAATTGCATAATTAAAATGGACAAATTATCATAAAATTAATCATCTTACTTTTGGAATGACCGTTAAAATTAACTTCCAAAGAGTTCGAGATTCCGTTTAAAATTGAACTGTTCCATCTTCCAGGCGAGAGTTCCATTTCCTCCAAATTGGGAAAAAAATTCGTGATTTCACTGAAGATTACGGACAAGTCTCGGCATTTCAGATTAATTCTGAGTCGTAGAATCTTGAGAGTGGGACAAACTGGGGAGGAGAGGTCAAGTGCCTCCAACTGGTCACAAATTTGTTGGTTTTCTTTTGTGGAGTAAATCCAAAATAATTTCTCCAGTCCTGGAAAACTCTCCAGGGCTTCCACCAAATATTCTACCTTACAATCGACCCTGAGAACCTTCAAATTGGGGAATTTGAGCCCCACACTCGAAATCCATTTCAAATTTTGTGAAGTGAGTCCCGAGATTTCTTCGAGGTCATCCCCAAAGGTCACGAGGAATTCTTGACTTATTTTCTTCTCTCGTTGGAGTTGGCCAATCCGAATTTTCTTGATGGAAATTCTCTTCTCTTTCAGGTCACTCCAAAGGTCACTTGCACTTTCAGGACTCGTCAATGATAATGGGAATAGCCACGAGAGGTCAACTTGACGTGCATGGAGACCCTTCAAGAATGTGTCAAGCTGAGGTCCAACAGGACAATGATAAAGTCCCAATGAAATTCTGGTCAAGTTAGGACAGTGACCCAACAAATCTTGAATGAGGTCAATGTCACTCTCTTGAAAACATGGAATGGTGATTGACCTCAGACTTGGAATTTTCCGGAAGTGGGAACCAAAGGACAACGAGGGACAGCCCACAATTTTTTGAATGGTCAGTTCCTCGACAGTCACAAATTCCTCTCCCAATAAATTGAAAAGTGACACGAAAGAGGTCAAGTTTTTGGGGTCAAGGACCTTGATGTGCACCACGAGGGTCATTTGCATTCTGTACTTGGACGACTCGATGACGTTGAGGAGGGCCTGCACTGGAAAAGTTGACAATTTTCGGACCATGAGAATAATTTGGTTGTAGCCATGAGAATTGGGCCTTAATTGTGATCCAATCTCAATTAAACTTTGCTCAGTCTTGATGGAAATTGATTTTAATTCCTCTCGTCGTCGTAGTCCCCGTTGGAAATTCGGTGAGGCCAAGAGACAGCTCTTGACATCTCGACGACTCAAGTGGGACAAAATCTCAGAGAGCATTTCACTGGGCAACTTGTCCAGGGGTCGATAATAATTTCTGGGATGTGACCTGACATGAAAAAAGTCAATGTAAAAACAACAATTAAATTAATTGCAGTCAAATTGTTGTACCCTTTGGGATGAATAAAATGAAAAATTTGTCTCTGCTCTTCTGTCGTCATTTCTTCATTTTTGATTTCCGTCTCGGTCATTTGGTCAAGTGGAATGAAGGAGACGATTTCCTTGAGATGGGCCCCATTTTCTTCTGGTCCCTTCGTCTCAAGTCTCTTCAGTTCCCCCCATCTGCAAATTTAAAATTTAATGAGACCATTAAACGGATGAAACTTGAAATGATTTTAATTAAATTAATGCGTTTACGTTTTAACAATGGAGAAAATTTGCATCTCGTTTTGGACTTGGAGGTCATCGTGTGACACAATTTCTTGCAGACTCTCCGCCGTCAACATTTTGTAATTTTCTTCTTTGGCAAAAATGATACCAGGATGCCTGCAATCACAATTAAATTCCCATTTTAATTGATTTAAGTTGTTTTAATTGTAGTTTTGCATTTAAATTTTACCTTAAAATGATGTCGAGTGCCTTTTGAGCCAATGGAAAAAATTGTGATTCTCTCGCTTCTTGAAAAATTCGACAGGCCGTGTCTTCGTTGACCTGACCTTCCCTGTTCATGACAATTAATCCAAGGCCGTCGTTGACACATTTCAAAACTTTAATCTTCAAATGATTGGCCAGGTCGTAGAGTCGAAGTAAACCGGAAGTCCATGTTAAATCTTGAGGCCAAGAAATTGGTCCCTCGGTCTCAGCAACCCTCCTTTGCATACACTGTGGTCATTTGTGAAATAATGAATTTAAATTAAAACTCAATTAAAAAATATTTGAAAGAAAATTAAATACCTGCAAGAGCAATGAGAGAATGGGGAAGATAACGGGGTCAAATTCTTGAAAATCGAAGGTCGGATATCCATCTTCATCCAGGTCAATTGTTTCATTTCCTTGATTTTGAGAGGTCAATATTTTGGCCAGGACTGGAGAATGTTGAATGAGGGCCCTTTGAATCACTTTAACTTTAATTCCTTCTCGTCCCACAATTAAAACCCCATCAAAATCCGCTTCCATGACCCAGTAAAAACTCACAAATAAAATTTAATTAAAATTTCGTCTCTTCGGCATGAAATGCAAAGAAAGACTGGCCCTTTTACTGTTTATGTTTAACCATAGTATGTACATGGATGTATATACGTACTATGGTTTAACTTCATTGAAGTGGGTGGCTGAGGGATGGTCCCTCAAGCCCCCTGGAAAATCCTGGACAAGGAAAACTAAAACTTTTAAATATACAGCTTAACAGAAATCTGTATTGGGAGTAGAATAATTAAATTACAGTTAAATATGGAGAATGATTATATTTTATAAAATTTATGTGAAATGTTGGTTTATCACTTCTCATCTCTCTTCTTCTTTTTGCCGAAAATGGAACTGAATTCTTAATTTTATTTCATATCAAGCATATTATTTAAATTGATTTTTATGACAAATAAATTGGAGTAATAAAAAGGACATTCGGTGACTTTCTAAATATGCAAAAATGAATAAAATGCTAACAAAAAGTTTTTTTTGACATGGGATCGATGGGAATCGAACCCATGCCGTATTCAATTAGTGCGTAGTAAGTACTTTTAATTGTTTTTCAGTACTTTTTTATATCAATTAATGCGCTTGCTATTTCTTCTCTTCTGAGCAGAGGCTCTTCACCACCGACCTCGTCGGCAAAAGTCCCCCGAATTAACCCCACATTTATTTATCCTCCAAACACCCCACGTGATTCTTCCATCTTTATTTAAATTATCTCTCTTTTGTTCAAATCCCTTGACAGTGACAATACAGTGACAAATTATTTATAAAGTGGATGTATATTCTCATCAAGCTCCGAAAATGGACGGCACTGAATTTGTGACCTTCGGAGAGAAACTGGACAATGCTGGCCTTTGGATAGACGAGAACAGCCATGTCAAATGTGTCATGGGAAGTGTCTACAACCCTTTATCGTTGAGAGTCAATTTATTGGAGTCCTGGAATCAACTGGAGTGCTTTCAGGCGAGTCTCAAGTAAGTTAAAATTAAATATTCAACATTTAATTGCATTATTATTATTTTAGATTTCATTGTTTTTATGCTTTTCCACATTTGACAGTCAAATTTATGACCCCAAGATAAATGAAAAAATTCCTCCAGTTTTGCATCGAACAGACATACAACCAGGAATGTATGTGGGGGTCAAGAATGAAAAGGAAGAATGGTTCAGGGGGCAGGTCGTGACCTTCAGTGGGAAGAAGAGACTCTGTAAGGTCAGTTGTTTACAATTTAATTCCGTATTTAATAAACAAACAAAATTTATTCTTTGTTTTTATGATTCTAGGTCATTGCTATCGATTTTGGATTCGAGTTGGTTCAGAGTCCGGATGACCTGCGATACCTTCCTCGGGATAAATTCGGGTCATTGATGGCTCAGTCAATTCCCTGTAAATTCAGACTCTCACCCCTCCATGAAAATTACATCAAAGAAGTGGTGGCCAGGGGACTCAAACACAATGACAAAATCTTGGGCCTGTTGAGACATCAAATTTATAACAAAGACCTCGTCGGACTGTTTAGAAGTCTCAAGTTGAACGCAGAGAAGGTCAGCATCATGAATTTCACATATTATTTCAATTTTTAAGTGTGCACAAATGATAAATGAATGGGTTGTGATTTATTTTCAGAATATTTTGGTGTGGGAGGTGGATTTGTCCATTTTGGAAGAGCATGTGGGTCAGTCAATCACAATGAACGAGGACGTGGCCATGTCCCATGTCACTCATTGACAGGATGCAGGATTTCTATCCCATTTCAGATTAACTTGAAATACAGCAGCCATAAGAGAATTATTTCTATCAATTCTATAAATTAAAATTTAATAGCAAAACTTGTAAAACAGTAAATTACAGTAGTCAAGAAATTATTTTTACTAAAATTCTACAATATGAAATTCAATGTTGGGTTATAGTTGAAAAAATAAATTATATCGTATTGACAAGCTCGTAATTTGCCTATCTTAGATTCTAAGATTGAATTGACTACAGAGTTCGTTGGCAGTTAGCAGGGAGACTTTAACGAGAGAAGTTGTCCAGAAATCAGAAGGCTTTTTAATTTAGTTTCTTTTTCGTGTCATTAAATTAGTCAGATTAATTGGCAATGTTGAACAATGTTTTCCAAAATTAATGGAATGTCATTTTCTCCGTTTCGTGTTGGTTTCAAGCCAATTAAAAGCAAGTTTTTTGGTTTAAAGTTGAATCCAGAAATTGTGTCGTCATCTCTGTCATCCCGTCAATTGCCTGAAAGGCAATTTTCTTCAAAATCACGGGCCCATGTGTCAAGAAATTCACCAATTTTTCTGTCAAGACCCACCTTTGATAAAGAAAATAATGAAGAATCTCGCTGGAAAACTAACAACTTGTGGGGGACCCTGGCTGGAGTAATTATAGCAGCAATTGTTTGTGTCTCCAATAAACCGTTTACAGTTCACGCTGCAAAGGCCATCGACTGTGAAGAGAATGAATACGAAAAGAGATTTGGAGGTCGTCCGAGTCCTCATTTCACGGGTCAGGACAAAATTCTATCAAGACGACAACAATTTAATGTCATTGCAGATGTAGTTGACATTGTTGCAGAGTCTATTGTTTGTATTCAAGTTAAAGATCATGAAACAATTGACTGGTTTGATGGGTAAGCATTTATTAAATTTAATTGTTCTCAATGAGTCATAATTAATAATTTATGATGTAATATTCATTAATGGTTTTTTTTATTTTAGATCTCCTCGGACTGCCAATACTGGGTCAGGATTCATAGTCCACGAAGATGGCCTGATTTTGACGAATGCTCACGTTGTGGAAGATAAAGGACGAAGCTCAATTTCTGTAATATCAATTAAATGAGAATTAAATGTACAGTTAATGAAAATATTTCTTGTAGGTGTACAAGATAATATTTTTCATTCATTTCATTGAAGGTGTACATCATGATAAATTTTGTATGCTGATTAGGTTCGTTTGCTGGATGGCCGAACGTTTCACGGAACATTGGAGGCTGTTGACCCCGAGTCTGATTTGGCCCTGATTCGCATTCCTCAAGTAAACAGATAAGAAATCCTTCATACTTTTCCCTTTTTACATTTTATTTAATTACACTTGAATATTTTTAGTCTTTTGAAGTTTCAAGGTGATTGAATGTTCTCTTTGTATGCACATGTAAAATATTTTATTTTATTTTATTCTAGCGAGGCCTTCCTACAATGAATCTGGGAAGTTCTGCTGAGACGAGGATTGGTGAATATGGTAATTAACGAGCCTTATCTTATCAACTTCATCCCTTCTCAATTCTCCGTTACTTTCACCTCTCTCTGGAAATTAATTGTAAATTAACTGTAAATGAACAATTTTATTCTCTTTTTCATTTAGTTTGTGCCATAGGAAGTCCACTGTCCCTGTCCAATAGCGTTACTGCCGGAGTGGTCAGCAGCGTTAGTCGGGGTGCAAGTGAGATTGGGATGAAGACTAAAAATAACATTTCCTACATTCAGACGGATACTGCAATCAATGTAATTTAACTCTTTAATTAAACTGACAGTTATTTAAATGTAATTTGTACTAAATTTATTTTTGACTATTGTACAGAGTGGGAATTCTGGGGGACCTTTGGTAAATTTGGATGGGGAAGCAATCGGGATAAATTCAATGAAAATTGCTGCTGGCATTTCATTTGCCATCCCAAGTGACTACATCAAAGAATTCTTGGCCAAAGCTGAACAACAAAAAAGTAATCACATTTAATAATCAAAGATATATAATAAAGTTTTGTTAATAATAATGTTATACATATAATGATGTTCTTTGTTTGGAATTTATTCTTTTTTTTGTAGAATCCGGCAAGACCCAGATTAATAGTCGATACGTCGGTTTGACTCTTGTTACATTGACCGATGACCTTGTAGCTCAGTTAGACCAGAAAGAAGGCGGAAAGGTTCCAGTGACTTGTGGGGTTCTCGTTTGGAAGGTGGTTGTGGGATCTCCAGCATATTTGTAAGTTTCACTCCATAATTTTATACACAAATCTCTTCCTCTGCATTAATTAATTATTAATTGTTGATTGATATGTACAGGGCTGGAATTCTACCCGGGGATGTGATTGTCAAAATAAATGAGAGGGAGGTCAGTTCTGTCCAAGATATTTATAATGTTCTCGGAGTGGCCCACAGTTTGACGGCCGTCATCAATCGTGGAGGGAAAAAATATCAATGTACCTTTTATCCCGAGAATGTTCCTGCTTAAAACTCGTCTCCTCTTCATTGTTGACTCTTTTTTGGAACGAAACCTCACAATTTGTTGTATGCCAAAGGCATTTAAATACAAGAGAATCTCATTTTCTCTGTAGTTAAGACGTTAAATACGAGACTTTATATATATTCAACTTATATATTATGAAGGCATACTTGCAATCTTAAAATTTGGTAGTATCTTCTCACTTAATTAACCATGATTAGTAGTTAGTGAGTCTAATATTTTCATTTATGTTGGGGATCATCATTATTTTGGGGAAATAAAATTCGTGCATTATTTCTAAATGTTACATATCCAGTCTCACAATCAAAATTATTCATTTTTAATTCATTTGAAAGTTGAACCTGTACAGATATGCAATCTCTACCTCTGTAGACTGTCATAAAATATATAAGACTAGAAAATTATCTCATTTCAAATGTTTGTCATATATCTGAAGGTCCACTTGACATTTGACCTTTTGTTTAATTTTATATAATTTGATATTGAAGGTATTTAAACATTCAGTTTAAAATTTGACAGAACCCAGAGTAGTCAAGCACATCAATAATTAATTTACAATGGCTCACAAACTAAAAAATATTTTAACTACCACGGCCACCATTTCCATTCAGTGTCGCTCATTTTCAGTGACTTGACATAGAAATGCTGCTATTAAAACTGTCACGGTTATTGGGGGAGGATTGATGAGAGCTGGAATCGGTAAATTGGGTTTAAGAATAAAAAGAATAATTATTTCTATCAGTTATTTAACTCTATTGGGATCATTATGAGCTGCCGAGAACTTCAAAGAGAGAGGTACTAAGTTTTTTCACTCTCCACAATTAATCTGTTTTTAGTAGGTTTTAGTCTTAATTACACTTTTTGTTAGTTTTTCTTGTCCTAGGACGTTACTAGTTTTAAGTTTACAGTGAAATCCGTTTGTTTTTCATCATCTTGGTCCTTAATTTGACATTTTTACCCATGCACGGCATGGCCCTTCCAAAACATATTCAAGCCGCCATTACATCAACATCAAGCCAACCCACGCCGAAGTTAAAGGATCAAGCTTTGGATTCTGGATCCCTGTACGACTCGTACTAGAAGGAGAGGAACATGGCATAGCATTGGAGCCTCAACAGACCTCAGTTGACCCTTGTGGAGGAGTGGAAGTACAAAACGACCACGACCTCATCCTAATGGAAAATTCAACTACCCATCAAATTCTCTCTGGGTTAGTGTCACGAAGTCATCAGCATCTATCTGACATTACCTGTGAAATTAACTAAAGTGCTGTGTTGTGTAAATTGGACTCCAGTCATTAAATTCGACAATATACAATAAACATTCCATCTGTTTTTTAATTATTCTAATTAGACCTCTCTCTTTGAGGTTCCCATCATCTCCGCAGGGTGGTAGTTAGCTTTGGTAACAAGTCGTGAAGTACCAACTTAAATTCTTATTGTAATATTTGTTAACAGAACATTACGCTTGTAACATTACGCTCGTCACAATTGCGTGTGTAACATTACACCTGTAACATTACACTCTTGTTATTCGTATTATTAGTTAACATATTGTTAACACATTAAGGTGTTGGGAATGGTCCTAAAACTCTCGACTCTATCCACCGAGAGTACCACGGTACTTCTAGTTAAGGCTTTACTTTATTTGAATTTTCTTCCTCTCTCTATATCTTTCCTGAAAATGTTTTTGTTAAGCTCACTCATGATGTCAATATACAAACGCATCTTAAATATACTTAGTAGTTTACATTAAGTAAACCAGTAGGGCCGAAATCCTCATGTATTGATAATTTACAATATTTGTATATAAACTTGTAACATCAATAAGGTCGTATGAACTTCATTTTAAATCGCAAACCTTGGCAAACACAAAGCTGAATAAATTCAATTCAATTGGGATCATTATGTATATATTTTAATTTAGCTCTAATTTAAATAAAAATGGCCTTTTCTTAGATTGTGCTATTAAAATATTATGCCCGAGAATTAATTTTAGAAGATGAGAACTGCTAATAAACTAATCAACATTTTAAATCTAAAAATAAATGCACGTTTTTTTAAATTCAAAGTTCATGGCGAAACGAGTCACGTGATCAGAGAATTTTTTCCGCGGTATTTGTCCTTTTGCTGAAAGGAAAGTGTCAACTCAGTTGACTCAACTGTTGATAATTAATTGAGTGTCCATATGTCATCGGGAGACATGGGATCCCTTCTCGAATATCTGACCAAATATTTTGGAAAGACGAAGGACCTTGACGAAGCCGAGAATAAAACAGCCCAACACAAAGCCGAAAAAGAAATCACACTCTAAGTTAAATGATCATAATTTAATTATGATTAAAATTTAGTTTTATACCTATTCAATCAAATCTATTTTTACCGTAGACCCCTGACTAGTTTGAACAGTGAGGACAACTTGCTGTTCAACCCTACTTCGGTCAACGGCCAAAGTTGTGTCGTAAAAGATGAACATCAGTTTGAAAGGGACCTTAATGTAAGCATAAAATTGATCCAGAATCCCACCAAAATTGTCAATTCTTCACGTCCTCTCATTTTGTCCAAGAGAATTGACGAGAATTCAGTTTATAATTGTCTCAATCAATTTCAAGGTTGTCCGGCTTCAGGACCCGCAGAATTGATTCATTCTCATCTGAAAGACTGTCAATTTTCGTAAATTAAAAAACTTTATCCTGCATGATAAAATATCATTTGTTTCAAAGTTTTGTATGATGATGTTTTTATTTTGATTTTCAGGCCAGTGTATGGCTGTCTCTATGAAAGTTGTGCCAGTGGGTTAATGTCCTGCTCCATGTTGGTTGGCCATTTGAAGAATGTCCATCAGTCGTCACTGCGTGTTTATAATGAAGATGCCAACGATCCAATTGACATTTTGTGGGAGATTCCTGATGACGCTTCAGGTACAAAGTTACAATTTGGTCAATTATTTAAAGATGTGAAATAATTATCAAATAATTATCATGATTGTGTTGTTAAATGAATATTTATTGTGTCTGATTTCAGAGTATTTAGCAGTCCCACTGATTTTTGGGTACAAGGAATGCCCATTTTTGTTGGTGATTTAAGTGGTGGATGGCTATTTCTATATTTTCATTTTGGACCTCAAAAATGTGGCTGCTTCGAAGCAAATTAATTTCATATTAAGTATCAGCAACTCAACGGTAAGACAATAAAAATTTTTATTTATTTATTATGAAATGATGCTTTGAGTTCGCGATTTAATTTGATTTTTTTTGTGACAGTATGGACCAGGAGAATGGACTGAGACACCTCAAAGTTATAGACATCCGCTGGAAATTCATCATCAGAAGAGAAATTCGTTCGAGATGAAGGTCACCGAATTTCGATGTCGACATCTCTTCTATCTTCCAGACTCTGAGCATTTCCGAATTCACATTAACCCATTCACAAACTAACTTTCTCAAGCTTATGTTTTGACACAAATCTATAAATTATGATTCATTATGAGCATAATTAACTGAAATCATTTTCAATAGCCCTTCAAATCCCTGTTCTCTAGATAATGTTTACAAAAGATAGCGAGTGAATTTCCAAAATTGTGAATGTTTTTGCTTAACAGCAACAATTAACTGGAGTACACACAAACTGTGATAAACTAAATAATAAAGAAGATCAAAATATTGTATTTTACATTATCTATTAATAACAAATTGTTATAGACAATCAAATAAACTTAGTTAACAATAATTTAACTTCAGAATGTACCTTGCTTAGTTCACATTAACTCCTTGAACAAGAATCTCAAATTTAAGAGTTTTTTTGTGTGAGCATTATATAAGTATTACATATTATACATATTCTTCTGCTTACTTCTGTTATTTAAAATAAGAAAATAATTTATTTTGTATCAAAACATGAAATAAAAGCAATACTTGCTAATAAATTAGAAATGACAATCAATTTCTTTGGAAAAGCTCATCATTTTAAAGTGTAATTAAAATAATTGTCATTTTAATATCAATTTAAAACACAAGACAAAACATGGAATAAAATA